>JAOTRH010043492.1:0-19974 GCA_034768845.1 Heliamphora exappendiculata
AATAACAGGAGCTCAATGCAAGAAGGTCTTGAGATTATGGGTCAAAGTGCAATTATAGTTCTTTAGTGATGTGAACTATAATTCAGTATTTTATGAAAATTATAAAAATCGCTGCCGGTTTTCCATAATTGCAGATACCACTATGCGTCTTTCTTTAATTACAAAAACCGCTGATAGGTTATTGTGTTCCACTAAAAGTCTAACTCATAATTACTCTTCAGATCCCTGCTCTAGCCCTAACTTTTGGGTGGGGAAAACAAATTGCTTGGAATGATTTAACTTGGGGTATTTTTTTTAGCAACTAAAGTCTTGAAAATTCTAGTCCCGTTGATAGATTATACACCTTGTAAAGTCCTAGTTTATATCATGATAAGTGGAATTAGTTTATGTCAATTGAATGATGTGATAAAGCGTAAGTTAGGTTGGGTTGTATCTAGTGATATAATTTGTTAATTTTGGAATGGAGATCAAACATATGAATAAGGAATGTGATTTAGAACTTAGTGAGTTAAACTCATTTGAGAGGTAATTGGAACATTTGAATTTCAATGCGAATGGACTTAATGGAGTTATGTATGTCTTTAAATCTTATTTTCTCATTAAGGTTACGAACATTAAAACCTTAGTTTTAAAGATGAGATTAGAGGAAGTTATCAAGCTTGGCTATGTCTGTGAATTATAAGATTAATTTCATGAATTTAAGGATTTAAACCCCAAGCCTTAATGTATATTGTTGAATGTATCGAGTATAAGATGGGTCAAACTACAACAAATGGATAAAGCGATCACGATTGAATTAGTCTATGTTGTTAAAATTCTTTAGTTAGCTAGCATGAACTGAGTAAATTGGTAGTTGACTTACAAAAGTTTGAAACTTTGAATGGTTTTACTCATGCCTCGAATAATGAAAATTTATGATTCCTAAACTCCATGGTAAAATTGGAATACCCAAACGACAAATGAAACCATGTAATCAAATGAAGATATTATAGCCGATGATTAAAAATTGTGAAAAAAACATGTGGTTTAAACAAAAGATTTGAAATAGTAATAGAATTTATGATTCAGTTGCGGTTTAAATTTGTTTAACAAATAAGTTTGAAACTTGTGATTTAAGGAACATTGAGTTGTTGATAAATTTATTATATAAAGGACATGATATTTGTTTTGATGATGAATGTGATGGGTGCATAAAAATTTGTTATGAATAAAACTATTGTGATTGAATTTATGATACTTGGATAATAATTGGGTTATTATTAGATTGTTGGAAGCTCGAGAAAAAAGTATGAAACTTTTAGCTCACATATTAGACTTGTATGGATAAATAGGTTTGGGCTCACGATAATTGTATAAACTTTGAAAGAAGGGCTTATGAAAATTTGTTGGTGATTATGATATTGAAATAAAAAGTGAGAGAATGTATTGGATAAAGAATGTGACTCGAGAGTATATGTATGAGATGATTGTTTAAAGATCAATAATCGAACTTATGATTTAATTAAGAAGTATGGAATTTTTGGGTTGTGTATGGCATAATGATTGATTAACAAATTAATTTGAGCCTTATGATTTTATAAACAATGAGCACTAGTTGGGATTTATAATGCGAAGAGAACGATTTGAAAATATGTACTGGTGAAATTAAATTGGGGAGAGGAACCGGTTTCAGGGTTGGACTCCCGATTATTAAAGGATAATGATATGGTAATGGTTATAAAATATGATTTTAAATTAAATTGGGGAGATGGACTCCCGGTGGTTAATGAATAATGATGTGTTAATCGAATATGGAACCTAGGACCGTTGATATGAATGTGATAAGTTGGATTTGACTAGCTCCGCGATAAAAGACCGAAAACTTGCGAAAGTAGAGTGCTCTACCCATCGGGTTCCCCGAAAAGGTGTGCATGGGTTGCCTACTCGTCGGTGTTCCTTAGAAAAATCAAAAAAAGGCATTTGTCGTGGTGAGTTATAGAGTTATCTATTATCCAATAGCATTGCGTAGCTTATTGGGAGAATAGGGAGGGGTTTCTATAAGGTGCACCCGACGTCGGTAAGTGTTTTGATTAATGAAAAGAAAGTAAAATGTGAATTAAAAGAATTAAAGAATAAGAAAGAAAGTTAATGATTATATAATAAATAAGAGGTGAGTTAGTATTTTGTTACTGATTAAAGAGACTAAAAATGAAAGTGAGAACTACAGAAAGATAAAAGGGAAATTGTGATTTATGTCGAAAAAAGAAGATAATGGAAACAAAAAAAATGAGTAAAGAGCCTAATAAAAATGAGAAAATAGAAAGAGAAATGAACAGTTTTATAAAAGATGTAAGTCTAAAAGTTGAGTAATGAACTTAAAGAATGGAAATGAAAACGGGAAAAAAGGAAAATTTGAAAGAATGTATGACGAAAGAAATAGAATAGAAGAAATAAAAAAATGACTCAGTATTTATTGTGGGTGAGCGTGGAACTTCAATCAAAGGTGGACATAATAAAAAATGTAGTGAATGAATTAAATAAGGAAGGGGTAAATATTAAGTAAACCAAGGACGAAGAAATGACGAATAAAGAATGAGTTATAAACATGATTTAATTATGATTGCATTATAGCATGCCATTAATACCTCACAAATCATGCATTGCACTATATTTAGTTTTTATCCTACGAGTTTCGGCTTATGGTGTATATACCCAATATTTTTCAGGTTCTAATAAAAGGAGAAGGCGCAGAGACATTTTAAAGTTTGAAGAATGAAGAACGGGATCTTTATATTTTTTTTATGATGGAGACATGTACTTTTTTTGTAAAGTATAAAGACTTTTAAGATATAACTCATACAAATATACTTGGTTAGATGCATTTGCTCTAATGATTAACACTGTGAAGCTTATGTAAATTGGGAATTTTCCTTTGGATGATTGTAGTCTTTATAAGCAATATGGATGATAGTTTATTAATAAACTGGAGAATAGTATTCATTTTATGGAGCTAAATTGTGGTTGTGAGTTGGAATCCAGGCGGTGCCTGTACATATATTATTGTTTGAGTTTAACAGGTGATACAAAAATTTGGGTTAATCCGAAAAACAGAGGAGACTACCGAAATTTTAAAAAAAAATTATACATAGAATATTTTTGAAATTTTAAGGTTATACCATAAGATTTGATTTTATATAGAGAAGTTCCCTCGGTTATTCTGTATAGCTGGATTAGTAAGTGGGGTTCACGTGCCTTGGGTCAAGGGCATGACAGAATGGTATCAAAGCTTTAGGTTCAAATACCTATGAGCTGTGGGGGATAAAGATATTCGTGTATGATTATAAGCACCACTACACGGTATGAATTGTGTGCTCGCATGGGCGAATAAAGTGTCTTGCGCATGTTATGTGTTTATGTGTGCATAGAGGTTGAATTTTGGAAGTGATATGACTTGCCTTTGGGTGTCCAGTTAACTATTCTGGGGTTCGAAATAGAAAAATATTTGGTCGACATTCTTTCTATGAGAAATCTGGATTAGTTACCCAGATTGGCGTGCCATTCCTAATGGTTCTCCTCGATATGTGTGTATGATAATGTGTTGTGTTTGATTATGATTAAAATACTTGTATGGTTCTTGAATGCTAGAGGAGAGTATGAATGTCCTTAGGAGGTAAAAGGTTAGGTTGAATTATATGAGATCTATAATTTCTTACTTGGAAAGTATGTTCCTAGGACTAGAGTAAGGTCATGGAGATGCGATCCCGTGTTTAACGTTTGTTTAAGTTTAACTGTTAAGAGTCGATTGCTTGTGGAAAGAATAGAATTTGATACGATGTTAGCTATTATTGGTGATGATTAGTTGTCGATAGCATGTTAGCGTAATAAGAATTTTGCAGTGATGTTAGTACGATGTAGATACTAGTTAAGTTCTCTGGTTGAGGATGTTTGGTGCGGTAGAACTCTACCTTAAGGAGAATTGTACCATTAGTAATTTTATAGTTAGGTATAATGGCCCTTTGAAAAGTAGATAGTTTGGTGGGGGTTGTATCATGATAATAACACTTTCAGTTAAAAATCTTGGAAAACTTTAAATATGGAGCCTTGTGTTTGGAAATAGAATTGGATGGAGATCGTACTAGTTATGACTCTTGAATCTTTTGAATACTTGGGCAACCTAAATTCTTTGCAAGCTAGAGAGGTACATAATGGATTAACACAAAAGTTGGGGGCATGGTCTTTCTTTTTAAGATTAAGTATTCCTTTTGTGATTTCTACAAGACTAAGGAATTTGGGTGACAAGATGTCTTTTTCACGGCTTAGATTCATATCAGGGGACGGTTTATTTTATCTCTACTAGAGAAGTAATTGTTCGTTCAACTAGAGGGTTGACAGAACCTTAAACACTATTTAATGGGCATCTTTTGGGATATTATTATCCGTCATGATGGCGCTGTCAGAAATGTATATAGCAAGTCAATTATCCAAGTTGAGTAGGGGTTTAAGCCAGGAGCTAAGAGTGTAAACAGAAATGAGTTAGTTAGTATAGTGTGTTGGCTGCAGCTACTATACCAAATGATTCCTCAACAAATAGTAATTCATCTTGAGAAATGGTGATGGAGACTGTTTTGCATAACTGAATTTAAAGAATGATCTTTCTAACCGTTGGGTAATATTGGGTTTGAATGATTGTGATTGTAGAGAAAAGTCTTATCGAGAAAATGTTGAATTCTTGGTTGAGTGTAGGGGATATAGGGGATAGCAAAACGTGCATAAAAACTGAGTTTGATGGTAACCTTCCTAGTCATATTCCTAGGTTTGAACATAAGTCTACAAAAGATTTGTGAGAAGTGCCAGGAGATTAGGAATAAAGTTGTCTGTCAGTGAAAAGTGTTCTCTTGGGCAACTTTGTCGTCGAGTAGAGCGTGTTATAAGGGATGCAATGAAATTGATGGTCTTAAATGAGTGTGAAGCCCGAAAACTAAAGGTGGTAAGTGATCAAATTTTGGTGATCAGGGTTGATAGGATAAAGCGTGATAAAATAAAATAATGTTCTTATAAATGAAATTGTAAGAGATTACTAGAAAGACTTATGGTTTCTAGAACGAGCGTTGAATTTCGGGGACAAAATTCCCTAAGAGGGAAAAGTTGTTGAGACCCGGTCTGTTTTATTATTAATTAATTGTAGTAACCTAATTAAATTCACGGAGACGATTAATATTGCATGTAATGTGGGGTTGGCATGTATTGAGACCCGGATATTAATTTGTGAATTAATTCTAAGATGTCAAAAAATTTCAATTTTCTTAATTCGAATTTGGTTTGATTTAAATTAAAGTTAAATAGAAAATTAATGTGTTGTAAGCTTATATATATATATATATAGTTGGGAAAACTTCTAGAATTAAAAAAAAAAGAAAAACAAAATCGGTAGAAGCTTTAGAAAACTTCGATAAACAGCTATAAGGGCAACGCGATTTGCACGTGCCCATCCCCCAATCTACCATCGTCGCCGCACCTCACCACCCCTTGGTGCCGCCGACCACCCCCTACTGACAGGTATTCTTATTCTCTCTCTCTCTCTCTCTCTCTCTCTCTCTCTCTCTCTCTCTCTCTCTCTCTGCTTTATCTCCTTTCCTGCGGAGACCCAGTTGCTGCTGGTTTTCTCTTCTCTTGACTTCCTCCACACTCCAATGTGATCAGCTCATAAGAACCCGATGGGAATAACATCGAATTGAATGCTACAACAGGAGAGAGAGTGAGAGCTACATATCAAGAATGAAAGCTTGAAGCATTAAGGAGCAGAATTCCCTGGTGGCCAAAACCTTAAGTTTGGGAAATTTGTGAAAAATTATGAGGTTTTGGCCCCGACAAGTAGGATTTAGACTAATTTTAGCATTCTGCTATGATTTGTGTTGATATATTTGTTAAATTCATGAAAGCCCTAACTCTATGAAGTTAACTCAGATTTTATCTAATTTATAAATTGTTGGAGGTGATTCTACAATCATTAGTTAACACAGTGGAATCGAATCTGGATTGTGAGACCCTAACTTGTTTTTTTTCGGCGTTTTCGAACGCGCGTTTCGTGTTTTCGATTGAGCATGTTTTTATTGCTTTTGATGCATGATCGGAGTTAGATATGCATGCGGGACAAGTTTCCGGGGCCCTGGGTTGTTACGGCGCAAATTTTAAAAAAAGATATTTTGGAGGCCTATAAATATCTTAAGTTAAATATTTTCATAAAATATTTTCAAAACTTAACTCCTAAGTTTTATCATTTTTCTCTCTACCTTCTCTCTAAGTTCTCGGGGGCCCGGGGCTCGGTTTTCAACGATCCAACAGCGGATCCTTGTTATTGGAGTCGTGGTCTACGTGTTCAACTGGATAAAATTTTATTCCGGTGAAGATCAATTTTGCACGTGGATCGTGACGTCGAGTTTTTAACTCACCGAGGTAGAATTCTAGACCTTCATGTTTTATAAAGGTGCTACGTGTAATCTGACGTATTTTTACCGGTCGGATTCCTGTAGATCTGATTTTTTGTAAAAGTTAGATTTTTGAACTAAAAACCAAATTTATATCGATTTTGGTGGATGAAATCGTGTTTTGAGAGTTTCTTTCGTGGCTTTTGTGTTTAGCTTGGACGTGTGTACGTCCGTAGGTGTTAATTACATGTGGGTTGGTAAGTTTATGTGTGTTTAAAAGCATTATAGAGAGTGTTTGAGAGTTTGGGGGCTTAGAATTTGTCACAGGGACGTTCTGGAGCGTCTGTGAACATTGAAGGGCGCTCAAGCGCCGAGCAGGCGCCTAGCGAGCGCTGCATTCTGGTGACGAGGCGCTCAAGCGCTCTGCGAGCGCCTAGCGAGCGCCGGGTCCATAGGCCTATTTTTTAACCTTTTTGTTTTGATCATATCTCCCTCATTCGAACTTTGAATTAGGTCATTTTTGTGTTCAAATTGAAGCCCCGGAAGTCTTCTTTCCAATGGCATCTCTCTCACTTTAAAATTATTTTTGTAGAAAAAGTTATGATGAAAAGAGTGAAGGTATGTCAAGATTTTCAAACCATTTTCACCTGTTTTTAGCCGAATGTTTAGGAAAAGGTTGTTGTTCATCCTTGTTGGCCCTTTTGATCAAATTCCATGTTCCTTGGGGTGTTGTGGTGCCTTCATGGGCGTCGTGGGCTTGTGTTGGGGCGCATTGCTGGTTTGGTGGTCAAGCTTTGGTTTTCGATTGGTGTTCTTTGGTATTCAATTGATTAATTTATGAGAATTAGTTGATTCAAATACCTTTGGATTTCTTTTGGGGTTCGATTGGTCGTGTTGTGGTTTCGAGGGTCGTGATGTGGCCTCGGGTGTTTGTTAGGTGTCGTCCTCGAGTGGCGTGCATAGTTCGACGTGGGTTTAGGAAAACCGGGTCTTATGGTTTTGGTGTTGGCCTCTGGGCTAGGCTTAGTTTTGTGGTTGGTTGTCCCAATATGTGGGTGGGTCGTTCCGGGTGAGTGGATGATGGGTGCGTGTGGCACATGAGTTGGTATCGGGTTATGTGGCAAGTAGCGTCGTGGTGTGAGGTTATATGTAGCTATGTGCTTTTATAACTGGCTTTGTACATATATAACTCTAATTTATTTATGTACGGAATATGTAAGTAGATTACATGGTTGATATCGTTATGTATAACGTGGTTTATGCCTTAAAACTTAGAGTTTTATAGGCATGTGACGTGGTTTGTGATACGTAGAGGTAGTACGTGATTATACATTAATTCCCGATTTAGGTTTGCATGGTTATAAAACGGTATGGTGCATTAATGGGGTGGTGGCCTATCGGTGAAAATCTGAGAAGGTGTTGTGATTGGGTAGCGACCCGTCAGTGAAAGTCCGAGAAGACGCTTTGATTAGACTGTGGTCCGTCGGTAAAAGTCCGAGAAGATACATGGTTTGTTGTTACGGCATGTGAGGGCCGGTTGTATGCATCTGTATTGCATTTGTAGGGGTTGAGGTCTCTCAGTGTCTGAGAGGGTAAATGGATTGCATGAACTGCATATGGGACGGATAAAACTAACTTTTGAACTGTTTTTAAGAGTCATGTGAATCGCGATCTAAAAATTATTTTTCAACTATTTTTAAGGCTCTTGTGAGTGAGTCAAAACATAGTTATTATCCTTACTTTCCCTTACATGTGAAAACTATTTTTAAGGCTTGAAAGAGAGTCTAAACCTGCACTTCGATTTCCTAGCATGTTTTGTTTATATTGCATGCTTGTCTAGTTTCTGCTGAGCTTTGGCTCACGGTATGGGATTTGCTTTTCTTCAATCACGCAGGTTGATCAGGAGGTGCTGGAGAGGTGAAAGATCTGTAGTCTTTTTATTTTTATTTTTTTTGTATCATGTATGCTCAATACATGTTGATCAGCATTGGATCCTTGTAATGTATGCCGTTTGGCATTTATATACAATACATGTATGTTTACATTGAGAGTGTATTCTCGGGCTGGGTACTATGTTGTTTGTTTGTGGGTGTTTCACGTGACCCGGAGTTTGGGGCATGACTGATTGGTATCAAAGCTCTAGGTTCGAATACCTATAAGCCGTGGGAAGAGGGTGTATCCCGTGTGATGTTGATTGCGTGTTCTTGACTGGATTTGTTTAGATGCTTTGATAACATGAATGTGTTAGCATGTTAGGTATGAGAATGATGTGTATATCTGAGCATGGGAGTTAAACTGTGAGATTGGTTAGTCCTGTCTTTGGGCGTCTGGATTAATAAACTTGGGAGCTAAGTTAGAAACGCGTTTAGCTGACGTGATTTCTAGCAGGGAATCTGAGTAGGTTGTCCAATTGACGTTTCATTCTTGTTGGTTCTCCTCGGTATGTGGGGTTTGTCTAGCATGAACCTATGTGCTTATGTGTTAGCATGCTTTAGAGTTTAATGCTTGTGCTGCGTCTCATGTTTTATCTTTTTAATATATAGACGCGATGTCGGCAAAACGAGGGCGAGGCCGTGGTCGAGGCCGTGGTCATGCTGTTGGCCAAGGGGATATTCCTATCCCTGATGCTGGGAATGCAAGTGCTCCCCTAGGACCGATGGACGCGACAGAGTTGTTGCTGTGCTGGCAGCTTCTATCCAGCAGTTGGTTAGAGGTGAGATCATCAAGGAGAGAGAGGGAGTGCCTGAGGCGAGGGCTACAGTAGCGATGCGGGAGTTTAGGCATATGGATCCGCCTACTTTTGCTGGAGATCCTGATCCTATTGTGGTGACAGAGTGGCTGGAGTTGGTGACATAGATCCTGACACATTACAGATTGTGGAGGATGAGTTGCGGGTTTCTTTTGCCACCTTTCAGCTGAGGGGTACTGCTCACACTTGGTGGAAATATGCCAGGACTATTGCAGGAGCTACTTGGGCAGCTTTTACAGGAGTGTTTCTGGAGAAATACTTCCCCGCTTCGAGGAGAGAATTGTAGAAGGAGGAGTTCTACACTCTTACCCACGGGGCGATGGACGTCATGCAGTATGAGTCCAGGTTCACGTGCTTGTCCCGGTTTGCACCTAGGTTGGTGAGCACAGACGAGCTGCATTCTATGAGGTTTGAGCGGGGTCTGAGATTGGCGGTCAGAGAGCGTGTGGTAGCGATGGGGATTCGTGTGTTCACGGAGCTGGTGGAGGCAGCAGCGAGGGTGCAGAACACCATGATTGAGATCCGAGCTTCTAGGGATGCCAGGATACCGCATGGTGGAGCAGAGGCACAGATAGCTGGGTGTTCCAGCAAGAGGAAGAGGTCTTCAGGTCTTAGCTTTCACCCATCTGGGTTACCACAGCCGTTCTCTACACCAGCACCATCAGTGGCTTCGTCAGGAAGGCCAGAGCAGAGGGAGATTAGATGCTTTCGATGTGGACAGCCTGGACATCATAAGGTGGATTGTCCACAGCCGAGGCCATCCCAGATTTTGGTACCAGTGCAGTCGCAGGGGAGGGAACCTCCAATTTGCTATGAGTGTGGACAGTTCGGACATATTCGCAGAAATTGTCCTCAGAGAGACAGTGCGCCGAGCAGGGAAGATACACCAGTGGGTGCGTATGCGCCGGGTTCATCTGAGTACCGACAGCGGCCTTCTACAGTTCAGGTCTCCCGGGTGACAGACAGGGGAACATCAGTTCAGTCGGTGAGATAGCCGACAGCGCCGAGTACTAGTGGACATGACAGGGTGGGATTGCCCCGAGCGTATTCTCTTATAGCTTCGAGGACACCGATCGTGCCTGATGATGCAGATGTGCCTTCAGCGAGCAGAGGTACTTTCTGAGTATGCAGGTTTTGGGTCAAATTCTTCGTTATATCTGTTTAGGGTTGGTTATAGATCTCGTGGATGGTGTGCTGTGTTGAGGAAGTGGTTGGTGGGGTTATGAGGTTGGGATAGGTTGTAGATGCAGTGTCTTTGAGATAGTTGGCCATTGTTTAGGATGCCTGACCTTGTTTGATTAATATCCTAGGAATGGTTTGGCTGATCATCTCGTATGCCTGTGTCGATTGCGATCGACAGCTTGTTGTTTTGGCCTAGTGTTGAATTTTGGGGACGAAATTCCTTTAAGGAGGGTAGAGTTGCGTGACCTTGACCTATTTTCTTTTTTCGGCATTTTCGAACACGCGTTTCGTGTTTTCATTTGAGCATGTTTTTATTTCTTTTCATGCATGATCAGGGTTAGATATGCATGCGGGGCAGGTTTTCGGGGCCGTGAGGTGTTACGGCACGAATTTCAAAAAAAAATATTTTGGAGGCCTATAAATATCTGGAGTTAGATATTTTTAAAATATATTTTCAAAACTTAACTTCTAAGTTTTTTCCTTTTTTCTCTACCTTCTCTCTAAGTTCTCGGGGGCCCAAGGCTCAGTTTTCAACGATCCAACAGCGGATCCTTGTTATTGGAGTCGTGGTCTACGCATTCATCCAGATGGAATTTTATTCTAGTGAAGCTCAATTTTGCACGTGGATCGAGATGTTAAGTTTTTAACTCACCGAGGTAGGATTCTAGACTTGTATGTTTTATAAGGGTGCTACGTGTAATATGGTGTATTTTTACCGGTCGGATTGCTGTAGATCTGATTTTCTGTAAAAGTTGGGTTTTTGAGCTAAAAACCGATTTTATGTCGATTCTGATGGATGAACTCGTGTTTCGAGAGTTTCTTTCATGGTTTTGGTGTTTGGCTTGGACATGTGTACGTCCGTGGGTGTTAATTACATGTGGGTTGGTAAGTTTATGTGTGTTTAAAAGCATTATAGTGAGTGTTTGAGAGTTTGGGGGCTTAGAATTTGTCACAGGGACGTTCTGGAGCGTCGGTGCATGTTGAAGGGCGCTCAAGCGCCGAGCGGGTTCCTAGCAAGCGCTGCATTCTAGTGGTGAGGTGCTCAAGCGCTCTGCGAGCACCGGGTCCACAGGGCTATTTTTTAACCTTTTTCTTTTCATCATATCTCCCTCATTCGGACTCAAAATTGAGTCATTTTTGTGTTCAAATTGAAGCCCCGGAAGTCTTCTTTTCAATGACACCTCTCTCACTTTAAAATTCTTTTTGTAGAAAAAGTCATGATTAAAAGAGTGAAAGTGTGTCATGAATTTCAAACTATTTTTCACCCGTTTTTAGCCGAATGTTTAGGAAAAGGTTGTTGTTCATCCTTGTTGGCCCTTTTGATCAAAATTTCATGTTCCTTGGGGTGTTGTGGTGCCTTCGTGGGTGTCATGGGCTTGTGTTGGGCGGCATTGGTGGTTTGGTGGTTGAGTTTTGGTTTTCGATTGATGTTCTTTGGTATTCAATTGATTAATTTATGAGAATTAGTTTATTCAAATACCTTTGGATTCCTTTTGGGGTTTGGTTGGTTGTGTTGTGGTTTCGAGGGTCGTGATGTTGCCTCGGGTGTTTATTAGGTGTCGTCCTCGGGTGACATGCATAGTTAGACGTGGGTTTGGGAAAATTGGGTCTTATGGTTTTGGTGTTGGCCTCTAGGCTAGGCTTAGTTTTGTGGTTGGTTGTCCCAATATGTGGACAAGTCGTTCTGGGTGAGTGGATGGCGGGTGCGTGAGGCACGTGAGTTGGTATCGGGTTATGTTACGAGTAGCATCGTGGTGTGAGGTTATATGTGGCTATGTGCTTTTATAACTGGCTTTGTACATATATAGCTCTGATTTATTTATGTACGGAATATGTAAGTGGATTACGTGGTTGATATCATTATGTATAACGTGGTTTATGCTTTAAAACTTAGAGTTTTATAGGCATGTGATGTGATTTGTGATACGTAGAGGTAATACGTGATTATGCATTAATTCCTGGTTTAGGTTTGCATGGGTATGAAACGGTACGGTGCATTGATGGGGTGGTGGCCTGTCGGTGAAAGTCCGATAAGGCACTGTGATTGGGTAGCGACCCGTTAGTGAAAGTCTGAGAAGGCGCTGTGATTGGGCTGCGATCCGTCGGTGAAAATTCGAGAAGATATATGGTTTGTTGTTACGGCATGTGAGGGCCGGTTGTATGCATCTGTATTGCATTCGTAGGGGTTGAGGTCTCTCAGTGTCTGAGAGGGTAAATGGATTGCATGAACTACATATGGGACGGATAAAACCAACTTTTGAACTATTTTTAAGAGTTGTGTGAATCGCGATTTAAAAATTCTTTTCCAACTATTTTCAAGGCTCCTGTGAGTGAGTCAAAACATGGTTATTATCCTCGCTTTCCCTTGCATGTGAAAACTATTTTTAAGGCTTGAAAGAGAGTCTAAACCTGTACTTCGATTTCCTAGCATATTTTGTTTATATTGCATGCTTGTCTAGTTTCTGCTGAGCCTTAGCTCACGGTATGGGATTTTCTTTTCTTCAGGTACCAGTCATGCAGGTTGATCAGAAGGTGTTGGAGAGGTGGAAGAGTTGTACTCTTCTTTTTTTTCTTTTTTTCTTTTTTGTATCATGTATGCTCAATACATGTTGATCGGCGTTGGAGCCTTGTAATGTATGCCGCTTGACGTTTATATACCATGCATGTATGTTTACATTGAGAGTATATTCTCGGGCTGGGTATTATGTTGTTTATTTGTGGGTGTTTCACATGACCCAGAGTTTGGAGTGTGACATGGATTGGAAATCTAAACGATGTAGCTTAACGATTTGAGGATTTAAGATAAAATTGTTAATTTGGGTTTAAGGTATGAGGGTTGAGATTAGAATCAATATTGAAGGTATGAGTTAGTTTTTAAATGAGATTAATTTTGAAAGGAACAAGAGTTCCCATATTTTGAGAATCTTGGTTTACTAGTAAATTACGGTGGGCCAATTAGTAAGCCTGGCAGGTTGTTGAGAAGTTCGGATCATATTTGAATCAAACTGCTTAGGAGGTTTAAAACTCTTAATGTTAAACCTAACGTTAAGGTGGGGAAAACAAAACTCTTAATGTTAAACCTAACGTTAAGTTCGGATCATATTTAACTTGGGGTGTTTTTTTTAGCAACTAAAGTCTTAAAACTTTTAGTCTCGTTGATAGATTATACTCCTTGTAATTTCCTAGTTCATATCTTGATAAGTAAAATTAGTTTATGTGAATTGAATGATGTGATAAAACGTAAGTTAGGTGGGGTGTATTTGTTGATATAATTTGTTAATTTTGGAATGGAGATCAAACGTATGATTAAGGAATGTGATTTAGAACTTAGTGAGTTAAACTCATTTGAAAGGTAATTGGAACATTTGAATTTCAATGCGAATGGACTTAATGGAGTTACGTATGTCTTTAAATCTTATTTTCTCATTGAGGTTATGAACATTAAAATTGTGAGTTACGTATGACTTAGAAAATTTTGAAACTTTGAATGGTTTTACACATGGCTTGAATAATGAAAATTTAAGATCCCAAAATTTCGTGGTAAAATTAGAGTACCCAAACGACGAATGAAACCATGTAATCAAATGAAGATATTATAGCCGGTGTTTAAAATTGTGAATAGAACCTGTGGTTTAAACAAAAGATTTCAAATAGTAACAGAAGTCGTGATTCAATTACGGTTTAAATTTGTTTAACAAATAAGTTTGAAACTTGTGATTTAAGGAACATTGAGTTGTTGATAAATTTATTATATAAAGGACATGATATTTGTTTTGATGATGAATGTGATGGGTGCATAAAAATTTGTTATGAATAAAACTATTGTGATTGAATTTATGATACTTGGATAATAATTGGGTTATTATTAGATTGTTGGAAGCTCGAGAAAAAAGTATGAAACTTTTAGCTCACATATTAGACTTGTATGGATAAATAGGTTTGGGCTCACGATAATTGTATAAACTTTGAAAGAAGGGCTTATGAAAATTTGTTGGTGATTATGATATTGAAATAAAAAGTGAGAGAATGTATTGGATAAAGAATGTGACTCGAGAGTATATGTATGAGATGATTGTTTAAAGATCAATAATCGAACTTATGATTTAATTAAGAAGTATGGAATTTTTGGGTTGTGCATGTTATAATGATTGATTAACAACTTAATTTGAGCCTTATGATTTTATAAACAATGAGCACTAGTTGCGATTTATAGTGCGAAGAGAACGATTTGAAAATACGTACTGGGGAAATTAAATTGGGGAGAGAAAGTGATTTTAGGGTTGGACTCCCGATTATTAAGGATAATGATATGGTAATGGTTATGAAATATGATTTTGAATTAAATTGGGGAGATGGACTCTCGGTGGTTAATAAATAATGATGTGTTAATCGAATATTGAATTGCGGATGGTTGATGTGAATGTGATAAGTTGGGTTCAACTGGCTCCGCGATGAAAGACCGAAAACTTACACAAGTAGGGTGCCCTACCCATCAGGTTAGTTCCTGAAAAGGTGTGCATGGGTTGCCTACCCATCAGTGTTCCTTAGGAAAACCGAAAAAGGCGGTCGTCATGGTGAGTTATAAAGTTATCTATTACCCAATGGCTTCACATAGCCTATTGGGGAAATAAGAAGGGGTTTCTATAAACTGCACCCGATGTCGGTTCAATGTTTTGATTAATGGAAAGAAAGTGAAATGTGAATTAAAAGAATTAAAGATAGAGAAATAAAGTTAATGATTATATAATAAATAAAAGGTGAGTTAGTATTTTGTTGATTAAAGAGAATAAAAATAAAAGTGAGAACTAAAGAAAGATAAATGAAAAATTGTGATTTATGTCAAGAAAGGAAGAGAACGAAAACAAAAGAATGAGGAAAGAGCCTAATAAAAATGAGAAAATAGAAAGAGAAATGAACAGTATTATAGAAGATGTAAGTCTAAAAGTTGAGTAATGAACTTAAAGAATGGAAATGAAAACGGGAAAAAAAGAAATTTTGAAAGAATGTATGACGAAAGAAATAGAATATAAGAAATAAAAAAATGACTCAGTATTTATTATGGGTGAGTGTGGAACTTCAATCAAAGGTGGACATAATAAAAAATGTGGTGAATGAATTAAATAAGAAATGGGTAAATATTAAGTAAACCAAGGATGAAGAAATGACGAATAAAGAATGAGTTATAAACATGATTTAATTATGATTGCATTATAGCATGCCATTAACACCTCACAAATCATGTATTGCACTATATTTAGTCTTTATCCTACGAGTTTCGGCTTAGGGTATATATACCTAATGTTTTTCAAGTTCTAACAAAAGGAGAAGGCACAGAGGCATTCTAAAGTTTGAAGAATGAAGAACGGAATTTTTATATTTTTTTTATGATGGAGACATGTACTTTTTTTGTAAAGTGTAAAAACTTTTAAGATATAACTCATGCAAATATACTTGGTTAGATGCATTTGCTCTAATGATTTACATTGTGAAGCTTATGTAAATTGAGAATTTTCTTTTGGATGAATGTAATCTTTATAAACAATATGGATAATAGTTTATTAATAAGCTGGAGAATAGTATTCATTTTATGGAGCTAAATTGTGGTTGTGAGTTGGAATTCAGGCGGTATCTGTGCATATATTATTGTTTGAGTTTAACAGGTGATACAAAAATTTGGATTAATCCGAAAAACAGAGGAGACTCTACTGAAATTTTTTAAAAAATTATACATAGAATATTTTTAAAATTTTAAAAAGGTTATACCATAAGATTTGATTTTATATAGAGAAGTCCACTCGGTTATTCTGTACAGTTGGATTAGTAAGTAGGGTTCACGTGCCTCGGGTCGAAGGTGACATTTTTTATGAAATGAAGACAAAACTCAATTACAATGATTTCTTGGAAGTCTCGATTATATTGCATACTTTTACCAATATCTAGCACAAGATGTAGCCATCCTGCATACTAGATTAACCAAAAACCCTCCTCCATGGAGTGATTCTCATACCACAGCTATAAGAAAAATCAAGCATAGAGTTAAAACTTTACCTTGTTTATGCTTACCAAACCCTACTTGATTTAAAATTGTTGAAACTGATACTTCTAACATTGGTTATGGTGGCATTCTTAAATAAAGAAACCCCAATTCTAATAAAAAAGAATTAATACAATTTACTTCTAGAATGTGGAAACATGATCAGAAGAATTGTTCCACAATTAAAGAAGAAATGCTTTCAATTGTAAAATGTATTTTAAAATTTTAAAATAATTTATTAAATCAATCTTTTTTACTTCGCATTGACTGCAGTACAACCAAAATTATTTTACAAAAAGATATTAAGAATATTGTTTCAAAACAAATTTTTGTAAGATGAAAATATAAATTAAGTTCATTTGATTTTCAAATTGATTACATAAATGTTTCATCAAATTCTCTTTCTGATTTTCTAACACAAGAATTCTTACCGGACCAATTCGCAGATCAAATCGAAAATGCCACCTAAACCGAAGCAGAAGAACCAAAAAGTTCTTTTATCTGAATTTCTCTTTTGGGGAATTGGGTCGTCTTTGACACTTAACCATCTATAGAAACCAAATGATCTGATGATCAAGAACCTTAAACAAGTGCTTGAAATCGAACTCCAGTATTTTCAAAATACTATAGCATATCACATCCTTTCTTTGTCTATGGATGATCTTTAATGGTACCAAGACCCATGGTTCCTTAAGGAACGCTATTTGGGCAATCAGAACT
This sequence comes from Heliamphora exappendiculata, assembly GCA_034768845.1. Taxonomy (NCBI): domain Eukaryota; kingdom Viridiplantae; phylum Streptophyta; class Magnoliopsida; order Ericales; family Sarraceniaceae; genus Heliamphora; species Heliamphora exappendiculata. Next base: position 17,090 of record JAOTRH010043492.1, read on the forward strand.
ATTTAGTCTCTAAAGAACGACATCATTTCGTCTATGAGGTTATGCTAACTGAAACAGGCTCTGTTCAAATTGTTCACAATCATGTGAACTCTTCTGATCTCAAGTCTGCCATAACCAATCGAAGTGTTATGTGGTTCGAGTGCTCGACCCTCGTGCTTGGGGTCTTGACCCTTTCTGGGCTCGTACCTTTAAACTTAATGGAACTCTACATAATTACTGGGATTATATCCAAGCTTGGCACTTTACATTTTATTATCAAAACCCTATCCGTAAACATGCATGGTTTTTTACCATGAATTCGGAGATTGTTTCTGCTTCTGATTTTTTGCTTTGGTTTTTTTCCTAGTGGAAAAAAATGGGACCGACCATTAAGGTCCTTCCTCAACTTGTACAAGATTCTTATCCTTTATAGATAAAGCATCACCCCAACTTAACTTTAACTAAAGCTGCAACTGTTTTCAAAAAACCTAATTGTAAACGGGATCCCATTGAAAAACATCTACTATATTTCTTTATTGAATTCCAGTTAGCCTGGATTTGGTAATGGAGTCTTAAAAGTGATTTGGATCATCTTGAATGTCCTACCCTCCAGAGGACCTTCTTTTTTAAATGGTGGAATGGCTTTGATACTTCCAAAGCTTTAGCTAAAATCCAAGCCACCATAGCTGCAAATGATGTTGTATAGGCCCAAAGCCCAACAAGCATCATCTCTTTCTCCAATTGTTATTATGGATACATTGGGCTTTTTTATTCTTCAAACTCTTAAACCCCAATTTTCTGATTTACCCGAAGCTCAATATCAGTAAAGATGTTAGAGATAATGAAATTTAACTTTACCTCTGCCACAGCCAGTATGGAGACCCAAAGTAATAAATCCATGGTATCTCCTACCTCATCCAAACATGATACTAACCAGTTCTTGTGTTTAGCGGGTAAGTCTTAGGATCCTGATGATGATCATATCCCTTTAACTGAATATTGGGATTCTTTAATTGGAATTGCTGAAGAAAATACATCTGCATCAGTAACCAAACCAACGTCTCTTTGAATATGATGATAATCATGGAAAAATAGAAATATTATATTTCGTGGAATGGCCAAATTTAATTCTTTCAAAAGTCTTATCAGTATGACTCAGCACCAACTTGCAGCCAACGTATAAAGACAAAAGAACATCTTTAAGTGCTCTCATTTTTTGTATCAATCAAAACTACTTTTGACAAAGTAGCAGCTGACACTTGAAGACAAACTTCAAAAGAAACAATCCATATAAAGCCCTGTACGACTCCCAATCTATGATGGATACCTGGCTTTCATTATCCGAATTTGAAGACAAAGAATTGAAGTTCGGATTATTGTGAGAATTCTTGTATCTTCCTCTTCTCTATTTAAGAGAACCTTCACCCTTGTTGAAGGATAAGCTTTCTTCCACCACTCATTTTATTTGGATCTCTCTATCTCTTTTTGTATCCCCTTCTTTTCTCTGTTCTCTTTTGTGTTTGAAGTTTAATAAAGAAGAAGACAAGGCTTATTCGATCCTCCTTTATTTTGTTTGGTGTCAGAGCTAAGTTAGCAGGTATGGCATGCCAAATACATATATACTTATATGAAGTAGTAGTATTTTATATATTAAATATTTAGTTAATAATTTGTATAATGCTATGATAATTATAAATTGTGAATATTAAATATGATGCGTCATCCAAGTCGCGTATGACAAGGTTTGAGCCATAGCCAAGAGGGCAGGGCACACTAATGATGTCTATAAATTGTTGGCAGACATGTATTCACTATTCCAATCTTATGATTATTAATACTAATTATAAGCCATCAATGAATTCGAATTTCTAATGCTCAGCATTAGCATCACTTCTTTGCATAATACAAATTATAAAAACATCTTTATACCATCAAAAATGGGTTAAAGATGGACATCTGAGATTTTAGAGGAGTTCCCTCCCTTTCTCATATCTTTTCATATGAGAACCTATAAAATAAAGAAGAATAGTTTGCACTTAAGTGAAAACAACATCTTCAACTTGTATAGGGGGATGTTGAGGTGATATCCCGGGTTCGATTTTAACGGCTGAGAAAATTTCTAATTTCTGATGATCAAGTAGACAATTATCTAACCATCCTTTCAAGGATCTGAAAATACCATTAGTGATATGTTCAATAATTTGATGATCAGAATTACCAACTGCTTTACATACATAGGAATACATCATCATTTTATGAATAACTTCATAAATCTAATATTCAGAATACCCATCTATGTTCCATTCATAGATAGTTTTTCCATTAAAGGAATTTTGATTTTGGAAAAAATCTTATTCCCATAATAGATTTGTTAGAGTAGGACGCTTATAATAAGTCTTATGGAAATAAGAACTGGAAGCTCCTTGGGGTTCAAATTCAATCTTATTTACTTGTGTTGGAGAGGTAAATTCAGATTGAATGGCTTAGATCTGAGTGTTGGGAATATATACTGAAAAGTCATGCTTTTTATATATTTTATTCTGGATCCCTAGCATATTAATGAGAAACAATTTCAGATGATTTTGCATTTATGGCTTCATATTTATATTTGTGATATATGAATGCATTGTCCGTATATTCTGTCTAGTATTTGACTCGATGCGTGTTGCACGGATGATCGGGTCAAAAGTTCTTACAAATTATACAGGTAGGCTCACAATCGCAATGGAACCGGACATTCCATTGGTACGATTATAGTACATCGTTATAGTAGCTGGTTTTAGCTAGGTCGAACTAATCGAATTCAGGTTTTGAAAATTTGATGTTCGAGCTCGATGTGTTAGTACACTTGGAGTGTATTGAGCGGGATCAACGGGATGATTAATTCTATACTGACTATATGAATT
>JAOTRH010043503.1:0-19974 GCA_034768845.1 Heliamphora exappendiculata
CGGTAGTTCAGCTGGTTAGAATACCGGCCTGTCACGCCGGGGGTCGCGGGTTCGAGTCCCGTCCGCTCCGCCATTTATTGAAGTCATGCTGCAAAACATCGGTGACAAGTTAAAGGCCCATAAAATACTGGGCTTGGTGATCTTGGGCCCCCTGGCGATCATTTTCGCCGCCTGGGGTGCCTATGGCATCGTCGATACCAGTTTCGGGGCCGCCGATTACCCGCTGAAGGTCGACGGCGAGAAGATTCCGACCACCACGCTGGCCAACGCCTGGCAGCAGCGCCTGTCGCAGTATCAGCAGCAGCTGGGTGGCGAAATTCCCGAGGCGCTGAAGCTCAAGCTGCAAAACCAGCTGCTCGATGAGTATGCAGACCAGGTTCTGCTGCGCCAGCGCGCCGAGAAGTCCGGCATCCTGGTCGGCGACAGCGATGTCGCGCGCGCCTATGAATCCGAAACGGCGTTCCAGGTCGACGGCAAGTTCAACGCGCAGTCCGCCCGGGCGGTGCTGCTGCAGAATGGCATCACGCCGGCCGCTTTCGACAGCCAGCTGCGCAACCAGCTGCAGGTGGAGCAGCTGGCGCAATCCATCCAGCGTTCCGATTTTCTCACCGCCGCCGAGCTCAGCAAACTCTACGAACTCGAGAACGAGCAGCGTGAGCTGCGCTACGCGATCCTGCCGGCCGCTAAGTACGGCGCGGCGGTGCAGGTGGATGCGAAAATGCAGCAGGACTGGTACCAGGCGCATCAGGCCGACTACCAGAGCGCCGAATCGGTCGACCTGCAGTACGCCGAGCTGCAGCTGGATCGTCTGGCCGCCGACGTCAAAGTGACGCCCGAGGCCCTGCAGGCGTACTACGACAAACATCAGGATGCCTACGTGAGCGCCGAGAAGCGTCACGCCCACCACATTCTCATCACGGTGGCGGCGCCCAAGGACGCGGCGGCGGATGCGGCTGCGCTGAAGAAGGCGCAGGAAGTGCTGGCCATGGCGCGCGCCGGCAAGGACTTCGGCGCGCTGGCCAAGCAGTATTCACAAGACCCCGGTTCCGCCGCACAAGGCGGCGATCTGGGCTGGGTGGGTGATGGCGCGTTGTTCAAGGAAGTGACCGCGGCGCTGGCCCAGCTCAAGCCCGGTGAACTCAGCGAGCCGGTGAAAACGGCCTACGGCTATCACATCCTGCGTCTCGACGAAGTGCAGCCGGCCCGGACGCGCACGCTGGCCGAAGCCAGGACGGAAGTCGAAGCGGCCTATCGTCGCGAGCAGGCCAGTGATCTGTTCGGCGATCGCCAGGAAGCGCTGGAACAGAAACTGGAAAGTGGCAGCAGCGATCTGCAGTCACTGGCGATGCAGTACGGCATGCATACCGGCGACATCAAGGGTTTCACGCGTGACACGGTCAGCGTGCTGGGCGCCAGCGCCGATCTCACGCGCGCCGCGTTCAGCGCCGAAGTGGCGGACCAGGGCAAGATCGGCGGACCGATCGCGCTCTCGGCCGATCACCTGGTCATCATCCACGCCAGCAATCACCAGCGCCCGATGCCGAAGAGTCTCGACAGCGTGCGCGATGCAGTCACCACGGCGATTCGCAAGGATCTGGGCACCAAGCAGGCGCTGGCGGCGGCTGAAGCTGCGCGCAAGCAGCTCAATGATGGCGCCTCGTTCGATGCCACGCTGAAAGGTCTGGGCGTCAGCGCCGCGCCGGCGTCCTATGTCGGCCGCGGCGATCCTCAGCTGCCGGCGCCGGTGGTGGAAGCCGCCTTCAAGGCGCCGCGTCCCGCTGCCGGCAAGGCCGTGTATCTCACGGTCGCGCTGGACAAGGGCGATGCCGCGCTGATTGATCTGAGTGCAGTGCGGCCGGGTACCGCGGGCACGAATCCGACCAATGATACGCAGCTCGCGGATCAGTACTCCAAACGCCTGCGTACGCTGGAGCTGCAGCTCTATGTGGCAGAGCTGGCGCGTCACGTCACCATCAAGCGCAATCCGTCGGTATTGAATTAGCGGCAGCGACTGCAGCTACTTGCCGTCGGGGCCCGGTACCGCGGCAGGGGTTGCGGATCCGGGGCGCGGATCGCAAAGACCTGGCGAACCTACCAGATTGGTGCCGTTGGTCAGCGTGAGAATGCCCAACTCTCCGCCGTGCCTGCCATCCTTGAGTGGTGCGTATTTGACGGTCACCTTGTCGCCCTTGGCCGCGACCGATGCACTCCATTTGTCGTCGATATGCTTCAGCTGTGTCGGCGACGGCGCCTCGAAACCCCACGGCAAAGTGGTGCCGTCATCCTGCTGCACTTCAATCCACAACCACGAGTGCGGATACACCATCTCGAATTTGCGTATGGTGCCGCTGATCATTCGACACTGCGTCATGTCGAACATGCCGAAGGAATGATGTGCCTGCGCTGCGTGGCCATTGAGTAGCGCAGCCGCGCAGATGACAGCAAGAGTGATCGATCTGGTACTGGACATCCATTGCTCCCTTCGTATGATCGGCACTCTATCAGTTCGGCATGCTACGAAAAAATGTGGAGACATTATGAAGTTCTCATCTCCGGCATCCATCAAGCCCGCAATGCTGTGCGCCGCCAGCGTGTTCATCTCGACCAGCGTGCTGGCTGCCTCGCCGCAGGGGAACAGCTGGGATTCAATCAAGCGGCTGCCGAACTGGAGTGGTGTCTTCGCGCTCGATCGCGTCGGTCATGAAACCGCGGGCTTGCACAGCAGACCCGACGACGGTGGCGCGGTGCCGCTGACTCCGGAATATCGCGAGCTGCGCGCCAAGGCTGCCGAGAGCACCGAACAGCCGTCGCTGGCATTCTGCCTGCCGGCGGGCGTGCCGGGCGTCATGCTCCACACGTTGCTGACCGAGTGGTTGTTCACGCCCGGTCGCGTGACCGTGCTGTTCGAAGATGGCGAGGTGCGGCGCATCGACACGGTTCGCAAATCGCATCTGCCGCTGAGCGAACTGAGCCGCAGCTACATGGGTGATTCCATCGGTCACTGGGAGGGCAAGACCCTGGTGGTCGATACCATCGGCTTTCCGAAGGGTGAGTTGTTCGCGAACGGCGGCCTCAAAGCGAACCCGCAGACACACTACGTCGAACGCATCTTCCTCAGGGACAAGAACCACCTGCAGATCGACAGCACGATGGATGATCCGAAAGTGTTCAGCAAGCCTTACAAGGTCACGCGCATCATGCAGCGTGAAACGGAAGTCACGCAGATGCCGGAGCCCATGTGCGCGCAAAGCGCCCGTGATCACGGCAATGACATCGACCTGACGCCGCCGACTGACTGAACGCGCGCACCGCGGCGCGCGCCACCCATCCACGCAACTCCCTGGCGCGCTCATGGAGCGCGCTGCCCGCGTTCGTCTGCCGTTCGCGTTGTTCATGAGTATGAACAACTTCCATAAATAGAATTAGTTAGCTAAGCTCGCCGGCAGTTGATCGGGGGACGCCAAAACAAAACGCGGTTGCGTGCCGGTGCACACGAGTGCTGTTGAGCAGCGCAGGGTGTCGACGCTGAGCCTGGCCACGGATAGGCATTCAAATATTCAAATTTCAAGAGCAGGGGGTCGACGAAATGAAAAAACAAAATTTATTGATCGGTATTTCCACGGCGATGGGTTTCATGACTGCGCCCGTGATCCAGGCGCAGACCGCGCCGGCAACCGATACGCTGGAAGAAGTCGTGGTCACCGCCGAGCGGCGCGAAGCGGATGTGCAGAAGACCGCCGTCTCCGTGGCGGTGCGCGATGGCGACGACATGGTTCGCGAAGGCAAGTCCACCCTGGCACAGATGCTCGAGGACGTGCCCGGTGTCACCGTTCCCGCTGGACTCATTGGCACGGCTCCCAACGACAATCCCGGCGGTGGTGTCGTGATCCGTGGTGTAGCGCCCGATGTCGTTCTGCCTGGAGACACCGGCGTGGCGACCACCGGCCTGTACACCGACGGTGTGTATCAGGGCATCGGCAACGATTACGATCTGAACCGGCTCGAAGTGCTGCGCGGCCCGCAGGGCACGCTCTACGGCCGCAGCGCCACCAGCGGTGTGGTTTCAACCTACACCAACGATCCGCAGCTGGGCCGCTGGGGCGCCGACGTCAATCTCGAATATGGAAGTTTTGCGCTCCAGCACGTCAGCGGTGCGGTGAACGTACCGGTGGGCGATGACCTGGCGGTGCGCGTCTCGGGCAACATACTCAAGCAGGACAGCACCCTTGACGGCGGCAAGTATGGCGGCGCGCACGAGGAGGACGCCGGTCGTGTCAAGGTGCTTTACCATCCCAACGATGACGTTTCGCTGCTGCTGGGTTTTGCCGTGCAGGGCGATGTCGTCGGTCAGGGCGGTGCCTCGGCAACGCTGAGCGCCCCCGACACCATCACCATCACCCAGGGTCCGACGGCCACTCCGGTCACCGATGTATTCCGCCAGTATTGGGCGCAGCTGAACTGGAATCTGGGCTTCGGCACACTCACCTACATTCCGGCGCTGCGCACCTTCTCCAGCGACTCGCCGTCCGTGCTGAACGCCTTGCCTTTCTTTGAACAGAGCATCAGCAACGATTACAAAAAGGATCAGATCCACACCGAGGAACTGCGCCTGGCCTCCAATGCCGGATCGCCGGTGACCTGGATTGCCGGCGCGTGGTTCTACAATCGCGACTACGACTACGATGAAACCGTCATCTGGGAGCCGTCGGGTGGCTTCTCGCATGAGCCGCATATCATCAAGACGACGACCAATGTCGCGCTGTTCGGCGAGGCCACCTTTGCGCTTGCGGACACCTGGCGGCTGACCACGGGTCTGCGCTTCGATCGCACCCACACCAACAGCCAGGACTCCACCTACACTTTCAATGCCAGCGAAGGCTCCTGTAACGGCGCTCCTTTCAATCCGCCGGCATGCTCGCCGACGGCCCCCGACTGGGCTCTGCCGGATAATCTGTCGACGTTCCCCGTTCCGGCCGGGACCGGCATTCGCACCCAGAACAATCTCACGTACAAGCTGCGTCTGGAAAAGGATCTCACGTCCAGCAACCTGCTGTACGCCATGGCGTCCAGCGGCTTCCTGCCTGGAGATCTCTCAGTGGGTCAGAGCAAGACTTCGCCAACCGGACCGCTGTCGTTGCTGGCGTTCAACTACGATCCGGAAAAACTGAACTCGTTTGAAATCGGCAGCAAGAACCGCTTCGCCGGCAACAGGTTCCAGGTCAACGGCTCGGTCTATTACTACGATTACAAAGACTATCAGATGTTCATCAACCTCAATCCCGGCACTCCCGCCCCGTACTTCGTGGTCGCGGCCTCGCCGGCCAAGATGATCGGAGCGGAGCTCGAAACCCTGTGGCAATTGAGCAGCAGCGATCGTGTGGGTCTGTCGGCCGGCTACACCAACGCCCGCTTCGTCGACAAGCCGACGCTGTTCGCGACTTACGTGGCGCAGGACAAGATTCCGGGCGTTGCACCGTTCACGGCGCAAGGCAGTTACGACCACCGCTTCACGCTGCCGCAGGGTTCCACGCTGGACTTGGGCGTGGATGCCATCTACCACTCGAGCTACGACGAGAATGTCCTGTCGCCGACCGAAGTGGCTACCACGAATCTCGAGGACTACGTCAATTCGGGCGGCCAGTACACCGGCAACGCGCGGCTGACCTGGAGCTCGGCCGACGGCAAGCTCTCCGTGACCGGTTATGCGCGCAATGTGACCGACAAGGTCTACAAGACTGCGGCGTCAGACCAGAAGAACGTCACGCCGAGCGCGCCGCGCGTCTATGGTCTGGTGGTGCACATGAGCGTGAATTAAGACGCGGTGCGCGCATGCACTGGAACAGCCCACTGAGAGCGTTCGTGGCGGGTTTGCTGATGGCGGCAGCGGCGGGAACGTCGCTGCCGCTGATGGCGGCCGAGCGGACGCCGCAAGGCGAGAGTTGGGATTCCATCAAGCGGCTGCCGGACTGGAGTGGCGTGTGGCTGCGCTATCACGTGCCGCCGGGAAGCGCCCCGAACGCGACACCGACTGCCGGAGCTTCCATGGCGGTGCGCGCCACCGGTGGCGAACCCGTGAGCTTCACGCCTGAGTACGCCAAGCTGGCTGTTGATGCGGCACAGGCGCACGCCCAGCAGAACATGTCCTACTGTCTGCCAGCGGGAACGCCAGGAATCATGCATCACACTGTGATGCTCGAATATCTGTTCACTCCGGGCCGCGTGACCCTGCTGTTCGAAGACGGCGAAGTACGGCGCATCTATACGGACGGCCGCCCGCATCGACCGCTCGGCGAGCTGTCGGACAGTTACATGGGCGATTCGATCGGCCACTGGGAAGGTGGCACGCTGGTGGTGGACACCATCGGCTTCCCCAAGGGGTCGCTGTTTGAAAACTACGGTGTGGTGGCGACCAGGAACAGCCATCTGATCGAGCGCATCGTCCGCAAGGACGCGGATCACATGCAGATCGACAGCGTGCTCAGCGATCCGGCGATATTCACCGAGCCTTACGCGTTCTCCCGCATCTACAAGCGCTCGTCGCTGCCGATGAGCGAGCCGGCGTGCGCGCAGAACAACCGTGATACCGGCACGAGCATCGATCTGACGCCGCCGCCGGAAGACCAGTAGCCGCTTAGTGCAACAGCAAACCGCATTGATGGAGGATCAGTCGTGAGAACTTCAAGGGTTGTGTGGACTCCAAAACTTCGCAGGCTGCCATTGGCAGCCGGCATGGTCATGGCGCTATGCCTGAGTGGCGCCGCCCACGCCCACCATTCCAGCGGTCAGTTCGATACCGGCAACTGCATCAACATTTCCGGTACGGTGCGCGCCCTCGAATGGGTCTACCCGCATTCATGGCTGTGGATCGTCGTGCCTGGCTCGGGTTCTGGCACTGGTACCGGCACCGATGCTGATGCATGGGGTTTCGAATTTGCATCGCCAACGCAGATGATCAACCTGGATCATCGCTGGTCGAAGACTACGCTCGCCAAGGGCGAGAAAGTCACCGTGAACTTCAGTCCCATGAAGGACGGTCGGCACGGCGGCTGGATGCACTCCGTCACCGCCGCCGATGGCAAGGTGCTGGCCGGCGCGCCGGGCCTGTGCGAGCGCTCGCAACCCCTGACTCCGGAAGAGTCTGCTGCGCCCATCAAGGCGCCAGCGACTGCGCAGTAGGAAGCAATGAACATGCGCAATACAAACTGGATCCGGTTGAGCGCGGGGCTCGCGCTGCTGCTGGCTGCGGAACTGGCGACATCACCGGATGCTCTGGCAAGCGCCGCAGCCAAGGCGTCACCCGCTTCACCACAGGGCCTGACGTGGTATTCGATCGCGAAGCTTCCGGATTGGTCCGGTGTCTGGGCGCTGGATCTCGAGGGTCATACCTATGCCGGTGTGGAATCCTTTCCCGCTGCCACCCTGGAAAGAATCGATCCCGATTATGCCAGCCGGGGGTTGAGCGCGGCAGCGATAGCGCGTATTCGCGGCGCCAATCAGAGCATCCCTCTGACTCCCAAGTACCGGGAGCTGTGGTCCTCATTCGGCCGTGCGGGTCAGGAGAATCTGGCGCGCTGTCTGCCCGCCGGCGTTCCTGGAGTGATGCTGCACACCATCAAGATGGAGTTCCTGTTCACGCCGGGCCGCGTGACGCTGTTGACCGAAGACGGTGAAGTGCGGCGCATATTCACCGACGGACGCAAGCATTCTTCGCTCGATGAAATCGGCCGCACCTATGAAGGCGAGTCGATCGGTCACTGGGAGGGCAAGACGCTGGTGGTGGATACCATCGGTTTCCCCAACGGTGAGCTGTTCCAGAACGGTGCCCTGCGCGTCACGCGACACGCCCACTACGTCGAGCGCATCCGGCTACGCGACAAGAACAACATGGAGATCGTCAGTGAGATGACCGATCCGGACATCTTCACGGCGCCTTATCGGGTCACACGCGTCTACGAGCGTCTCACCGATCCCATGGCGGAGCCGCAGTGCAGCCAGTCCACGCGCGACAGCGGCTTTGAAGTCGAACTCACGCCGCCGCCGGAGGATTGAGCAGATGGATGGCAATAACGGTCCCAGGACGGGGCGTCAAATATTAGTGATTCAAACGGGGAGGAGCAGGTTCATGAACAAGCCATATCTATTGACGGGTGTGCTGGCACTGGCGCTCAGCAGCGTCGTGCCGTCGCTGACTCGAGCTGAGACGGACGCGGCCGGCGCAAATCAGTCCGACACTTTGCAGGAAGTCATCGTCACTGCGGAACGTCGCAGCGTCGACGTGCAGAAGGTGGCGTTGTCGGTCAGCGTCATCGATGGCGATGCGCTGGTACAACACGGTGACAGCACCATGGCGCAGGTGCTGCAGGATGTGCCGGGTGTCGTGGTACAGGGCGGAGCGGCATCGCCCATTGGTGGCGCCGGTGGTCCACCCAACATCGCGGTGCGCGGTATCGGCACCGACGGTCCCAACCGCAGCGGTGCCACGGCCATTTACGAGGATGGCGTGCTGATTGTCGGTGGCGGAGCCAACTTCTATGATCTGAGTCGGATCGAGGTGCTGCGCGGCCCGCAAGGCACGCTGTACGGCCGCGGGGCAACCGCCGGCGCAGTGAATATCATCACCAACGATCCCACGCAGACTTTTGGTGGTACGGGACAGGCGACCATTGGTACCTATGGATTGTTCGGCAGCCAGGCAGCCCTGAACCTGCCGCTGTCGGACGATGTGTCAGCGCGCTTTTCCTTCAATACCGTCAGACATGACGGTTTCTTCAGCAGCGGTGGCAGCAATGAGGCCGATGTCAGCGCACGCGCCAAGGTGCTGATCAAGCCGAACGAGAACTTCTCGTTGCTGCTGGGAGGTCAGTACTACCGTGCGGATCAGAATGCCGCCTCCACGATCAATGTCAGCGCGGCCGACCCGCAACCCAGCGACTGGACACCGAGCACCGCGATCGCCGGACACGACGTCATCGCGTTCAACGAAGGTTATGCCAATCTGCAGCTGAATCTCGGATTTGCCAACCTGACCTATATCCCCTCATATCAGGCCACGCACAGCACGCAAAACAATTCGGACGGCTCGACCGTTTCGCAGATGCCGTGGAACCACACCTTCACCCAGGAGCTGCGCCTGTCGAATCAGACCGACTCGAATGTCCTGTGGACCGCAGGTGGCTACTACTACAACAACAATTTCTATCAGAACTACGGCACTCCGGGCGCGTTCTACTTCAATCAGGGTTACGCCAGCGCTTCGGGCGCCGTCTTTGGCGAGCTGACACTCCCGGTCGGCAGCGCCACGCGCCTCACCGGCGGTGTGCGCGAGAGTCGGGACACCGTGCATCACACCAACACTTCTTCATTCCCGCGCGGTACCGCGGGCGTGGGCAACTTCGTGGATGCCTTCACGGATGTGCTGAACAAGACCTACAACCGTTTCGACTGGAAGGTGCGCGCGGAACACGATCTGTCGGCTGAAAGTCTGTTGTACGGCATGGTGTCCACGGGCTATCGCCCGGGCGGCTCGGTCAACGGGCTCGCTTACGATCCGGAGCATGTCACTGCCTACGAAGTCGGCAGCAAGAATCGGCTCGGCAGTCGCTTCATTCTCAACGGCGCTGTCTATTACTACAACTACGGCGGCTTTCAGGCGCCGCAGAGCTGCTGCTTCCCCCAGGTCCAGAGCATCATGACGTCGCTGCCGGCGAAGTTCATCGGTGCCGAGCTGGAAGGTACGGTTCTGTTAAGCGCGGCCGATCGGCTGGTTTTCTCGGGCAACTTCCTGCATGCGCGCTACCAGGCAGATGCCTTGCCTGCCGGCGGGTTTCCGCAGGCGTATTCGGATGGCGAACCCATCCCGCATGCGCCGGATTTCTCCGCCTCGGCAAGCTTTGCGCACACCTTCACGCTGTCCAATGGTGCGACGCTCGTGCCTCAGGTGGATGGTCACTACCAGACCAAGATCTATACGGATTTCGACGTCAGTCTCTACCCCTCGGCCGGTACCGCCCAGGATCCGTCCTTTGTGCAGAAGGCCTATACCATAGCCAATGCTTCCATTACCTACACGTCGGCTGGCGGCAAGTATCACCTGACTGTCTATGACAACAACCTGAGCAACGTCATTTACAAGACGACCGTCAATGCCGGTCCGGGTGGCAATGCGGCCAATGTGAACGATCCGCGTACCTTCGGGCTCATCGTTGGCGCCAACTTCTGAGGCAGAATCTCATGAATACAAAAAACACGATCAGTTCCCTGCTGATCGCCGCAGCCTGCGCCACGACGCTGGCAGGCTGCGGCCAGCTACAGGGAGGGAAGGCGGCGGAAGTCGCGGACGTGACTGCGCGCTCGCAGGTGCAGCTCGCGCGCGACATCCAGGAGATCCAGAATCTGATGAGCCGTCGCGCGTTCTATCACTCGGCAGGGCGCAACGATCTCGAGTTCGAGCTGTACGCCAAGCGCGACGACATCAGCTGGGGGCAGAACCAGGGTTTCCGCGTCGGTCCGGAGTCGATCAAGGCTGACTACGTCACCGACAACTACAAGAACCGCAATGCGGAACTGGCGCGCTTGAGCAAGATCTATCCCCAGCTCAAGAACGATCCGGCCAATGCCGGAGTCGGCATCTTCGTCATGCACACGCTGAGCACGCCCATCATCGAGGTCGCCGGCGACGGCCAGACTGCGAAAGGCATGTGGTATACGCCTGGCGCGATCGGCATGGTGGACGCCAAGGGCAAGCTCACCGGCGATTGGCTGTGGGAGCGCTATGGGGTCGACTTCATCAAGGAGAACGGTCAGTGGCGCTTCTGGCATATCGTGGTGTTCACGGACTTCCTCTCGCCGATGGGCAAGGATCTGCAGCCGCCGCCTGATGCAGTAGCAGCAGCTCCGGTCGGCACCGAAGCCAAGTCCACCACCGCGAGCAGTCAGCAGAGTGCCGCCACAGGCCCGCGTCCTTTCGACATCAAGGTGCAGAACTATGCCGCTTGGTCGCCCACCACGGTGCCGAGCATCACGCCGCGGTTGCCCGAGCCCTACCGGACGTTCAGCGAGACTTTCAGCTATGGACCCCCAGTGAACGCGACGACTACAAAATGACCCTACAACGCGTCACATGAACTCGGGCAGCGCAGCAGGCGACAAATCGCTGCGCGGCGCTGCCCGCATTTTTTGATGTGCCGGAGCTGGAGGCTGCGTTGAATGCCGACTAGAAGGAACCTGATGCGAAGAATCCCACCGACTCTCGCGGTGGCAATCGGCGCGATGGCAACTGGATTGTTGGGCGCATCCCTGGCGTTCGCGCATCACTCGCAGGCCATGTTCGACAATGACAGGACCGTGACGCTGAGCGGCACGGTACGTGAATTCCAGTTCACCAATCCACACTGTTACATCCAGCTGCTGGTGCCTACTGCCGATAGTGGCGTCGAAGAATGGAGCATCGAGCTCGGGGCTCCGGCGCATCTGCTGCGTGGCGGGTGGAAGCCCAGGACGCTCAAGCCGGGCGATCGGATCACCGTAACCATCAATCCGCTCAAGGACGGTCTCAAAGGCGGGCACTATCAGTCTGGCACCGATGCCGCTGGCAAGCCCATCGGAGCGGCGGCCTGATGATCATGAAGAAAGGCGTCGCAATCCAATGCTCGCTGTGGCTGTTGATGGGCGTCGTGGCGGCGAACGCGAGCGCCGCTCAGAGTTCCCGCGAACGCACCCGGGCATTTGCGCGACTGCCGGACTGGTCGGGTTTGTGGGAACAGTACAGCTCCGGGCCAACCGGTTCCTCCGACGACCCCAAGGAGCTGGCGGAGGCATTGGCGCCCATACACCCGCCTTACAACGCCGAGTGGGAGGCCAAGGCCCAGGCGGCGGCAGCCGAGCGCGCCAGGCAACCCGACAAGATCTGCGGCAACATTGGTTTTCCCGGATTGATGATCAGTTCGGCGTTGATGTTTGAAGTCGTCATCACGCCGGAGCTGACGCTGATCCACTTCGATTTTTCAGAAACGCGCCACATCTTTACCGACGGCAAGCCGCTGCCGCCCGAAGACGAGCGGTTTGCAATGACCTGGGGTACTTCGGTGGGTCACTGGGAGGGTGAGACGCTGGTGGTGGACACTGTTGCCAGCAGTTCACCCCTTACGCCCTTCGGCGATCCCAACAGCGATCAGGCGACGTATCACGAGCGCATCCGCATGGTGGATCACAACACGCTCGAGGATCAGCTGACGATCACGGATCCGGTCGCATTGGCGCATCCCTGGAATATCACCAGACACTACCACCGCGTACCCAATATGGTGCGGCTGGTGGAAGAGGAGTGCGGCGGCAATGAACGCGACCAGCGGGTGGGTGGCAGTTTCACTATTGCGCCGCCAAAACCCTGAGCCCGCGGCGCGCGCACATGACAGGAACCGAGCCGCTATTTCGGCACCGCGTCCCCCGGCGCTCCACTGGGCGCCTGACGCCAGTACTGCTCCTCACAGGCAAAGGCATTCGGCGCACCGTGCAGTACCTTGTTGCCGGACAGAACGATGGCATTGGCGAGGCCCGCATGCCTGCCATCGCGCAGCGGACTGAACCGCACCGTGACCTTGTCACCGATCTGCAGGGCATGGCGTGACCAGACCGAGCTGCGCGCCAGGCTTCCGGAAGGCGGCAGCTCGAAGCCCCAGACCTCGTCTTCGCTGCTGCCGGGAACCACGACCCACAGCCAGCTGTGGGGATACTGCCACTGGAAATTTCGCACGGTGCCTGCGATGGAATGACATTGCCGATCGTCGAACATGGCCGCGGAATGATGTGCCAGCGCCGGTTCGCAGCCGATGGCGAGCAGCAACACGCCGGAAATTCGAGTCGCGATGCGCATGGCGGGTTCCTTGGTTGATTTCATTCGCCCTCCGGCGGCGGCGTCAGATCCACACTGTCGCCGGTATCGTGATTGGCGTAGTGGCACTGCGGTTCATCCATTTCGATCGGCACGTGCTCGTACACGCGCGTGTACACGTAGGGTCTCGCAAAAATCTCGGGATCGGTCATCACGCTGTCGACCTGGAGATGGTCTTTATCCTTGAGGTGATAGCGCTCGACCAGGTGCGTGTGCAGCGTTGCCAGCAGCCCGTGGTTCTGGAACAGCGTGCCCTTGGGAAAGCCGATGGTGTCCACCACCAGCGTGCCGCCTTCCCAATGACCGATCGAATCGCCCATGAAGCTGGCCGTGAGATCAGCGAGCGGCTTGTGCGCGCGGGCGTCGGTGTAGATGCGCCGGACCTCGCCGTCCTCGAAAAGGATGGTGATGCGTCCCGGCGTGAACAGGAATTCATGGAGCACGCCGTGCTGCTGGATACCCGGCGTTCCCGCCGGCAGGCAGTACGACAGATTCTGCTGGGCGCGGGCCGCGCGGGCTTCAGCCCGCAGCTGCAGGTACTTCGGCGTCAGCGGTACGCGGCCGTTGTCGGTGCCGAAACTGTCGGCACTGGCGTCGATGCAGGTCGAGTCGCATTCCCAGACGCCGGACCAGTCCGGCAACTTTGCGCTGCTGCGGTGAGCGGTGGTCGCAGCCGTGGTGGTGCCGGTTCCGGCAATGCAACTCGTCGCAGCACCAAAGATCGCCACGAGGCAGGCCGGCAAAGTGGTGGTGCGTGTAGGCATCGACAAGATTCCTCCTGGCTGCGACCGCGGCGAGATTTTTTTGAACCTCGGCCGTGCTCTTCACAATCGGCCCACATTGCCATAGTAATGTGCACGCAATTCGAAGAAATGAAACAAAGATATCTGGTCGTTCAATTCCATGAACAATCCCGCTGAAGGCATGGAGGGGTGCCGATGTTGATCAGTTTCGCGGACTGGCTGTCCGCAACCGCAGCGAGCAATTATTTTCGCGATGCGCTGTGGGTCATTCCGGTATCGCAGTCGATCCACATCTTTTGCATCGCCATCGTGTTTGGTTCCGGCGCCATGATCAGCCTGCGTCTGCTGGGTTCGGGTCGGTCCGGGCGCAGCGTCTCGGAGCTGGTCGGCACGCTGGTGCCATGGATGTATCGTGCCCTGGTCGTATTGCTGTTGACTGGTACCGTTCAAACCATTGCCGAACCGCGCCGGCAATTTTCCGCCGAGGCTTTCTGGCTGAAGATGCTCATGGTGGTCGCCGTCACGGCAATGACCATTGTTTTCGCCCGGGCCGTGCGGCGCAACGCAGCTCAATGGGACGCGGCGCGCCAGCGCACCGCTGCGGCCAGGACGTTCGCTGTCGTGTCGTTGGCGCTGTGGGTCGCCATCATCGTCTGCGGTCGCTTCATCGCCTACACCTACAGCGACTTTCGCGCCTAGAACCAGCGGGGAACGAAGATGAGCATCACCGGCATTCTGGAAGCCATGGAAGACACCACGATTTCGCAGGCGATCAGCAGCGGCGTTCCATGGCGCCATCTGTTCCCGGCCATCGAAACCGTGCATGTGCTGTTCCTGACGATCGTGGTCGGTACCATTGCGATGCTCGACATGCGATTGCTGGGCCTGGCTTCGCGCAACAGCGCTGTCTCGAGGTTGGCGCGCGAGGTCTTGCCGTGGACGTGGGTGGCGTTTGTGATGGCGGCCATCTCGGGCACATTGCTGTTCATGTCCAAGGCCGAGATTTACTACTCCAACCTGCAGTTCCGCCTGAAGTTCCTGTTCATGCTGTGCGCCGGTCTGAACATGCTGGTGTTTCATGTCGGCGTCTACCGGCATGTGCACGATTGGGATCACAAATGGCCACCGCCCGCGGCTGCGCGCGTGGCAGGCGGGCTGTCGCTGGGATTCTGGATCACGGTGATATTTTTCGGACGCTGGATCGGCTTTACGAGCTGACAGCCCTGTCAGCTGCGCGGCAGCTTTACAATCAGGCGGGGGTGAAGTCTCAGGGTTGCGCCTTGGGCGCTTCCGGGGTCGGAGGCGCTTCGTTGTTGCAGGCCGGCGTCGCCGCGCGCAGGGTCTGTCCATCCGGAAGCGCCATCGAGAACAGCTGTCCGCCGTGACGCCCGTCCTTGAGCGGACTGTATCGAAGCGCGATCTTGTCGCCTTTTTTGACCACGTCGCGCGTCCAGCGATGGTCGACTTCCATCATCTGGGCGGGCGAGGCGCTCTCGAAGCCCCAGATGTCACCGGTATCGGTGCCATTCGGCACGATGATCCACAACCAGGAATGCGGGAACGAGAACTCCCAGTTGCGCACGGTGCCTTCAATTGCGAGGCACTTGCTGGAGTCGAACATCACCTGCGAGTGATGCGCAGTGGCGATGCTGCCGGTCGTCAATGTCAGCACCGCAAATGCGGAACGTGCAGCACGACGAAGTAACAGCATCGAAGGCGCTCCCTGAAGCCTTGGTCCGGTTTTTTGACTTTAGTGACGAGCCCGGGGAACTTCAACGATCTCGACATTCTTTGCACAGCAAAGTGAATCGCCATGCACTCAGCAAATCGGCATGACCAGTCAGCGCGCGGACTCCGTGGTCGTCGCCTGGGTGGCATGAAACACGATCCTGCCGTGACGCACGACGAACACGTCGCAATGGCTATTCGCCCGAGGCTGCGCCCGGAAAGCTCATGCCCACGGTGCTGTAGCCGTTGTCGACGTAGAGAATCTCGCCGGTCACGCCGGCCGCCATGTCGGAGCACAGGAACGTGGCCGCATTGCCCACATCTTCCGTGGTCACATTGCGCCGTAGCGGCGCCACTTCGGCCACGTGCGCGAGGATCTTCCTGAAGCCGCCGATTCCCGCCGCCGCCAGCGTCTTGATGGGCCCGGCTGAAATCGCATTGACGCGGATGCCCTGCGGACCCAGATCGGTCGCGAGGTAACGCACATTGGCCTCCAGGCTGGCCTTGGCGAGCCCCATGACGTTGTAGCTGGGCAACGAGCGCACGGCGCCCAGGTAGGACAGCGTGAGCATGGCGCCGGGCCGCCCGCTCATGAGCGGCGCTGCGCCACGCGCCAGCGCAGTGAAGCTGTAGCTCGAGACATCGTGCGCGATGCGGAAGGCTTCGCGGCTGGTGTTGGCCAGGAAGCTGCCGTCGATGGCTTCGCGTGGCGCATAGGCCACGGCGTGCACCAGGATGTCGAGACTGCCCCATTCGCGCTTGACGAGCGCGAATGCCGCATCAATTTCTTCGTCGATGGTGACGTCGAGCGGCATGAGCAGTTTCGAGCCAATGGACTGCGCCAGCGGTTCGACGCGCTCTTTGAAGCGGTCATTGGCATAGGAGAAGGCGAGTTCGGCGCCCTGGGCGTGCATGGCCTGGGCGATGCCCCAGGCGATGGAACGATCCGTAGCCACACCCACGATCAGAGCGCGTTTGCCCGACAGCATCCCCATGGCGAACCTCGTTGTAGGGGTATCAGCTGCGCGAAGCGACAAAAGCGGTGAGCTTCTGTCCGGGCTTGATGGCGCCGTGCGCGCTGAGACCGTTCCAGTTCAAAAGTTCGGCCACTGTAACCTGCAGGAAGCGCGCAATGCCATAGATGGTGTCGCCGGCGCGCACCACATAGGTGACCTGACGTCCCGTGCCGGCGGCGGCCGCGCCAGGGATCACCGTGGGTTCGGCGCTAGCGGCGGGACGCGCGCTCAGCATCAGGCGTTGCCCGGCCTTGAGCGAAGAGTCGGGGCTCAGGCCATTGAGCTTGGCCAGCGTCTGTGCATCGGTGCCGGTGCGGCGCGCGATGCTCCACAGTGAATCGCCGCGCTTGACGATATGCACCACAGGTTTCTGGCCGCGCCGGCGACCGTACCGACCGCCCAGGCGACGGTTGTCGGCCAGCTCGGCGGCATGCGCGGCCTTCACGGGCAACTCGACGCGGCTGGTGGGCACGCGCAGATCGGTGCCGACTTCCAGCTTGTCGTTCGCGCCCATGCCGTTCAACTCGCGCACCAGGCTGGCGGTGGTGTTGAAGTGCTTGGCGATGCTGGCCACCGTGTCGGTGCGCGCCACAGAGTAATGTTCGATGCTCAGTTTCTGCTCAGGCGTGAGCTGGTTGAGCGCGGCGGTCACGGCGTCGGCCGAGTCCACGGGCACCAGCAGCGAATACGGACCGGTCGGATCGGTGATGGGGCGATGGAACGCCGGGTTCAATTCGTACAGGTCTTCGGTGGTGATGCCGGCGAGTTCCGCCACCACCTGCAGGTTCACCTGACCGCCGGTGTCGATGGTGGTGAAGTAGGCCTGGTCCGGAATGGAGCTGAATTCCAGACCGTAGCTGGACGGGTCGGCCACCAGCCGGCGCATGGCCAGCAGCTTGGGCACGTAGGCGCGCGTTTCGGTGGGCAGCTTGAGGTGCCAGAAATCGGTGGGCAGACCGGCGCGCTGATTGCGGGCCACCGCGCGCACCACGTTCAACTCGCCGCAGTTGTAGGCCGCGATGGCCAGCAGCCAGTCGCCGTCGAACATGTCGTGCAGGTACTGCAGATAGTCGAGCGCGGCGCGCGTGGATTCCACCACATCACGGCGCCCGTCGTACCACCAGCTGGTCTTCAGGCCGTAGTTGCGTCCGGTGCCCTCGATGAACTGCCACAGACCGGAGGCCCGGGCGCGCGAATAGGCGTAAGGCTCGAAGGCGCTTTCGATGACGGGCAGCAGCGCCAGCTCGCGCGGCATGCCGCGCGCGTCGAGCTGCTGCACGATGTAGTAGAGATACAGTTCGGAGCGGGCCCAGACCCGCTCGAGGTAGTCCGGGTGATTGGCGTACCAGTTCAGCTCCCGGTCGATGATCGCCTGATCGACGTCCATGAGCTGGAAGCCGCTGCGGATGTGCTGTAGCAGATCGGGCGCCACGGCTGTGGTCAGCGGCGTGGGCCCGGGGACGACGACCGAGGTGGCGGCCGCGGGTTGGTTGTCGGCGGCAAGCGTCGGAGCGTCATCCGGCGCCGGAGCGGGTACTTCGGTCACGGGAGTTGGGGGAACGGCGGGTGCTGCGGGTGCCGGGCCGCGCTCCGCCTGATGGGCGCAGCCGGAAACCAGGATCAGGGCCAACAAGGCGGTGGGCAGCTGCGCGGCCGAAATCGGCTTCCTCAACTTGAATACCCCCCGGCTAAGGCCGGCTGCGTGGTACGGTATGGTGCCCCATCGCGACCGACCGGGGCGGCGGTATTTAACCCGCATGTTCACAAAAATGCCACCTTTTCAGAGTATTGCGACACGGTACGCGTAATGACCGAGTTTCCCGCGGCCTTGGCCGAGTGGTTATGTAGTCCCATGGGAGAGGCCTTGCTGGGGGCCGAATCCACGCTGCTGGGCGAACAGCTGGAGGACGTTTTCGGCATGGAGCTGCTGCAATTGGGCTACTGGGGCCCGGCGCGGCAGTTGCTCGCCGGCGCCCGCACGCGCGCCCAGCGGCTGGTCGGAGCCGCCGGCAACGTCCCCCCGGGCGCCGATATCCTGGGCCGCCTGACCGAGCTGCCGGTGGCCAGCGGTTCCATCGATGCGGTGCTGCTGCCGCACACGTTGGAGATCGTTGCCGACCCGCAGGCCGCGCTGCGCGAAGCCGACCGGGTGCTGGGTGCCGAGGGCAAGCTGCTGGTGCTGGGATTTCGACCCTGGAGCCCTTGGGGCCTGCGCTCCGCTCTGACCCGCGGCGGTTTCCCACCGGGTCTGCGCCGCCTGCTGGGACCCAACCGCCTGCGCGACTGGCTGCTGCTGCTCGGCTATGAAATCCTCGACGTGCGGCCGTACCTGTACCGTCTGCCGCGCGCGCGGCACGGCCGTTCCGAATCACTGCTGCCAGGCATGTTGCGCCGGGGTCTGGCCAATCCCTGGCCTGCCGGCGCCTACCTGCTCAAAGCGCGCAAGTGCATCTACACGCTGACGCCGATCCGGCCGCGCCGCGCCGAGCGGGGACGCCGCCTGGTGGGACAGCTGGTGGAACCCAGCACGTGAGCGTGCTCGACATCTATACCGACGGCGCCTGTCGCGGCAATCCCGGACCGGGTGGGTGGGGCGCCGTGCTGCTCAGTCCGCCCCATCGCAAGGAGCTTTCGGGCCATGCGGCCGCGACCACCAACAACCGCATGGAGCTCATGGCGGTGATCGGCGCGCTGGAGGCGCTGAAGCGGCCGGTCAAGGCCAACATCTACACCGATTCGCAGTATGTGCGCCGTGGCATCACCGAATGGCTGGCACAATGGAAAGCCCGGCAGTGGCGCACCGCCGATCGCAAGCCCGTCAAGAATCAGGACCTGTGGCAGCGGCTGGAGCACGCGGCAGCGGCGCACCAGTTGCAGTGGCACTGGGTCCCCGGGCACGCTGGCGTCCCGGAAAACGAACGCTGCGACCAACTGGCCAATGCGGCCATCGATCGCATGCTGGAACTGCGACTGGAGAGCTGATGCGGCAGATCATTCTCGATACCGAAACCACCGGCCTGGAGTCTTCGCAGGGTCATCGCATCATCGAGGTGGGCTGCATCGAGCTCATCAACCGGCGCGCTTCGGGACGCACCTTCCATCGCTACCTCAACCCGGAGCGCGACATCGACCCCGGCGCGCAGAAGGTGCACGGATTGTCGCGCGAGCGGCTGGCAGGCGAACCGCGTTTTGCCGAGATCGCCTCTGAGTTGCTGGAATTCATCGGCGGCGCGGAATTGATCATGCACAACGCGCCGTTCGACGTCGGCTTCCTCGACGCGGAACTGGCGCGCCTGCCGCGCGATCCGCCGCTGCGCATCGCCACGTTGTGCGCCGTGCTGGATACCTACGCGCTGGCGCGCGAATTGCATCCTGGACAACGCAACAATCTCGATGCGCTGTGCAAGCGGTACAAGGTGGACAACTCCAAGCGTGATCTGCACGGGGCATTGCTGGACGCGCGTATCCTCGCGGACGTGTACCTGGCCATGACCGGCGGCCAGAGCACGCTGGAACTGGGCGAAGCGGCGCATGGCCGGCGCGCGGGCAGCGCCGCCAGCGACGCGGTGCGCGCGGTGGTGCGGCCGGCGGAGCCGCT
>JAOTRH010043514.1:0-19973 GCA_034768845.1 Heliamphora exappendiculata
AAAGTCATATATTATCAAAATAAGTTAAATTGGCTTAACAGACTATATCTATTTAATCAATTGTTATGAAAACTATGATAATACATAAAAATACTATATTTTTTATAAACATATTAAAATAATAGGTCTCAGTAGGAAAAAATACCAAAAAGATAAATTAAATTAACTTTTAATGCATTTTCTTACACAAAGGGGCACGAAAACCAAGAAAAATCCGTTAATTGAAGGGGGATCAGAATTTTGTCCCCCCAAACTGACCCTAGCTGTATTTTAGCTTCCCCAAATCGGATTTTTTATCCTCTCAAAGCTTGAACTAATTAATGAGCCATGTGAAGGAGAAGAAAATGACTTAAAATTACATCATTTTGTTCCTTAGCTTTTTTCCTATATAAATCAAGCCAAACACCCTCTTCCCCCTACATTATTTTTGGGTAAGAGAGGGAGGAAACCAGATTCAAAGTCTTCTTGAGAGCTTGGGTGAGTTTGAGAGAAGAAAAAAGGGAAGGAAGAAGGAAGATTCCAAGAAAAAAGTTTTTGGACCATGGAATAAAAAAGCTAAGTCCTACAAATCATCCACCATTTCTAGGATTTTAAATAAGTAAGTAAAATCTTTAAACCTGGTATCTAAGATCCCTCAAAATATTTCCCAACACATCCCTTTAAACACTCTAAAAATCAAGAATCGAAATCAAACCGAAAAGGCGTCGTAGTAATAAATTACGGGCTGTTTTGTTTATGAATGATATGAGATGTTGTTGTGTGATGTTATCTTTGAGTTTGATGACCTCTAATTGTGCAGGAACCTTGATATTAATGTCCAAAACACAAGCATTCAAAGAAATAGAACAAAAACTTGACATGGCATAAGTAGAAGACTTGAACCCAAAGAGGCTTAATTTTTGAGAATTTTGATGTTTCTGCCCTAAGATTTGAAACACCATAACTCAATGTCAAAAATTGGTCTAAGCATTTTCTTTATGTCTAGATTTATATTGTTGTGTTATCTTTCATCCAAAGTTGGTTTCAACTCATTTGAATAACTAGAACCCAAGATATTGCAATTTTACCAAAGTGTGTCATTTTTCGACCAATCAACACTACAGACTTGGAACCCTATTTTATAATGAGATCCGAACTTTGGTCAAAACATGAAAGTTGTAGATAAAATTTATATCTATCTACCTACCAACAACAAGAACGAAATATTGAGTTTTTATAGATCAAAATCCCTTTTAAAATCTCTATTGAGTTTTAGCCCCCAAAGAACATTCTGTTACATATTTTTATATAGATCAAAACCCTTACTTTTAGTGACCTATTCCAAAAGTGGTCTACATGAACATTGTAGCTAAAATATTGAACTACTTGATGCCCAAAAATCAGACCTTAAAGCCTCGAGATGATACCCCAAAACTGTTTCAAACTCTTTGTCCAAAATCGGCTCTGCTGAGTTTTGGCGGCTGACAAAATCTACTTTTTAAAATTGCCACAAAGTCTAAATTGTTCCAAATAACTACCCTTAGCTCCAAACATAAAAATTGTAGGATACTTGTTGAACTAGAACATACTAAACAATGGGCTCATTTGGACTTGAAATGATACCCCCAAACCGAAACCAACAGAAGCATAATTTTGATAAGATCTTGAGAAAAGTGCTGAACCATTTTTACTTAATATGAATTGTTCACTCATTTGCCTTGGGTTTTGGCATTTGTATTGAACATGAGAGTTGTAGGAAATATTTTTATCTAAATGGTGTATAAAAATCATAACTTGATTCCAAGTCTAAATGTCCCAAAACCTTGTCATCCCTTTTAATTTAATACTTAACTTTTGGCCTTAAAATTTGTTAAGTGTATATTTGAGTACCTATCACTATGAGAACCGAGTTTTTATATGATTTTTGATTTCAATTAGTTGATTAGTATTTAAGTGAATGTATGATGATTTAGAACTCATGCTCTCATGTTGAATCATATCTTGAGAATTGTAGCTCGTGCTTCACATACTTGTATCTTATGCTTTGCACGTTGTACCATGAATCTTGCCATGTTAATGTCATGATATAAATTGTTGCACTTGAGATTAATGGTACACATTATGAGCATTGTCATTTGCATTTTGGTATATTGGAGTCCATCTGTGCAAACCGTTGTTGGGATGGGCTATATTGAGATCGTCGTTCTTGATTCTAAGTCTAGGGCGTCCCTAGTTGCCATTTCTGAAAATATTTTTGTTTATACACCCTAGGTGCATCCCCAGTGTTTGAACTAGTTTATGGATATTGTTGGGCACTATGGGTTCGTTGCTAGCATTTCGATTTGATGATTTAGACTTTTGGTTTATGCCAAGAGAGCATTCTTATTCTTAAGGTGGGTTTTGTGTGCATATAAGTTTGGCCAGGATTTGGAATAAGGATTTTATTGGCCACCCCACGCCGTTGCCATTGAGTAAAATAGCTGTGGCATGACGCTCGGTGATGTGGTTACTATTCGCAACGAGGCGAGAATAGGTTTGGTGATCAGAGTCCCATCAAGTCTACTCTGGTGGTTCACGGTGTGGAATTCCTGTTATAATCTGGGTGCACATTGGGTTAGGCATCTGCATTTCATACGCATGCGTTTATTGACTTATCTGCTATCCTGTCATAAATTTGTCTATCTCCTTGACTATAAACTGTACAGGGTGTTATACGGTATGTGTTGTGGTGAATTTTATGCTGTGAGATTAGTTAGAAGGTTAGAGTGTTTTGCTTCTGGAACTTGGCTCATGGCATTCGTGCCACAGGTAAGGAGGAGTTCTTGGAGGAAGTCATCCCAGAGGGAGAAGAAGAGTTTGAAGAACAGGGTGAGTTCCAAGAGCACGTGGATTTCGCTGATGCATTCTGAGGAGTCGAGACCACAGTTTTTGTGCCTATATTCGATTCTGTCGCGCTTAGTGTAATTGTTAAAATTTCTTGGTAAACTGTAATAGTTATGAAATTTTGAACGGTTGAGAACTCGTTTATGATGTAATAAGTAACGTATGTAAATATGAATGAATGTCTAAAATATTCCTTTATTTATATTTATATATGTCCCGACATGCCCGGAGGATAGGGCGTCACAGTTGGTATCAGAGCCCAAGTTTAGTGAACGTTCAAGCCTTGGGTTATGGGAGACTACGAGTTCTGTAGCGTAGAATCTCTGTAGAGTGTCTATATTATTAAATTATCACTTATAATTCTAAAAACATAAGGTTTATACCTTAAGTTTCTCTTCCTAATCGTCTCACGTCTTAGGATGGTGTCTGACGCAGAGCCGGCTAGAGAACCATGGGCATCACCTAAACCAGAAGACTCAGACCTCGAGGAAGAACCCATTACAGAACAAGACTCGATAGACATTTTTGTTAGCATGGATGCTCCTGAATGAGTGCCAGTTCATAAAGGAGAAGAGGCTGGGGAAGCAGGGGCAGACAAAGAACCATGTGAGGTAGGAAACGAGGCTAATGTTGAGGTGAAGGATGAGGAGGAACCTGAGGATGATGACAACGAGAATGAGGAGCGAGCCATAGCTTTCTTTTTATAATCCATTAGAGGCACCGCCACCGGAGACAGACGATGATGACGCAACAAACGTAGTAATCTACTGGTGCTGCCAAGAGTACCTCAAGGACTATCATATTGGAGAACGGGTATATGCAAGATTTTTCCCAGAAAGGATGTGGAAGTGGAAAAAGTCAGAGTCTTTCCTGAGATACATGGGTCCACAAAGAGTGTTGGAGAGATGTGACGAGACCATCTATCGTCTGAAGGTACCATCGGGATTCAAAGAGCTATTACGGGACATGATGGATGCAAAGTGGATGTAAACACAGAACCCAAAAGATAAGAGAGGAATCATCGACCCGCGCGACCAGGCAATAGACTTTAACATTCCAAAAACGTACCTGGAAGTACCAATGGCCGTAATTAACAGAGCTCGCATGGGATCAGAGGGCTTTTGCCATGTGGAAGTGTAGTGGCGTTGCTATAGTATCTATGAGGCAACGTAGGAGCATGACTCAGTTATCCGCTACTTCTATCCGCATCTGTTCGTCTAGGCTTTAGTGCATTGGGCGTTGTATCTTTTCCTTCGTTGGATGTCATACATATGTTCTATAAACTTTTAAAAGCTTGTACACCGGTTATGTGATTAGAATATAATGCAAATATTTGTTGTTAAATTTTTCATAAGCTATCTCATAATCCCAAATTAAGTTTCACAAGATCCCAAATCATGAAAATAATCAAGAATCGATACAAGCCCCAAATCTCAACGATCTCCTAGGATGGTTGATAAACAACTGAACCACCAGCAAGCTAATGAACTCTTAAATGATGAAACACCCGGGCTAGCCTAAGTTTTATGAAAGCCACCCTTAGAACCCACAACTCTATCCCTATGAGTTCTTTTCTCAAGCCTCTATGACAACCTCGTGCCCAATTGAAGCCCTTTGTGTATCCTCCTTCCTAATAACATCAGTTTCAAACATTCGATATGGGTAAAGTCTTTTACCCTCATACAATTCTCTCGATCCTGATACCACACTTTTGTGTAGTAGTTTTGTGAATTCTTTGTTTACTCTTGAAATTCCAACCTGGGGAGTCGACTTGGATGCTTGGATTAACGTATGTTAGGCCAACGTAACTTTTAAAAAAATATCTAGTTTGGCTACCCATCGCTTAAACATATCTTTGTCAAGATATGATGTTGCACAAATTGGTTCCGAGGACTTCCCCTTTGTAATCTTTATTGGATGTTTAACCCTTATATCCAAGTGCGTTTGAGCCTCAATTGACCTCTCAATCTGAGTCAACAATGATTACCTTAGCCTTGACCGTTTGCCCTAAGCCAACCTATTTTTGAACCATCTCGGTTCCACCCTAAGATGTTCTAACCCCGCGCATGCTTCTAATTGTCAACCTTCAAAACCTTGCCCCATAGAACTACGAGTAACAACGGTCATCAATAACAACTAATTATATCTTTTCAAAGATCCCAACAAATAAAACTATACCATCAGCAATCTAAAGTTAGAAATGACTAGTTCACACTAAAGGATTTACAGCACCACCATATGGCACATTTTAAACTTCTCCAGACTAGTTCGTAGCTGATTCATCCATCTGATAAATAGAGAAGCAAAAGATTCATAATGGTAGTAAGAAGATGAAAAATAAGAAACAGCCTCGAATTCACGTTAACTTTAGTACGCTAGCAAAGGAGGTACGTCCATATACATCAGTTTTCATGCTGGCCTTCCCACCAAAATGTTAGAGTCTGGAATTTTTCCATCACTGTCAAAGAACGAAGAATCTTGATCACAACAAAGAACGTTTCAAGCCTGATGAACAATTAACCACCAAGTTACAATGAATCACATGACTAGGTAAATACCACGACCATATCTTTTATGATGTTCATTTTACACTAAAATGACCAACCGCCTGAGAAAACGATCCAGTTATTAGAGAGACATTTAAACCCAACGTTCTAGCACGTCAAGAACATACCGTAAAGGCCAAGAGGAACGGAGTAGCCTTTGAAAAGACTAGCGAGAAGGTGGAAGCATATGATTACAGACTTTGTCATCAGGATTATCAAGATCACCTCAAGGACCAGTAACACATTAGTTAAGCAATTCAAGGATTGGGTGCCAAGGAGTTTGTGAAAATAGTGAGTCCCATTGACGCTGAAGATTATTTGAAGGGTAGAGTACGCACTTTAGACAGATCGAGTTGGTCACATGGTAGGTTCTTAAGGTATCAGTTTGTATTCGTTTGGCATCTGAATTATGTAACTCTTATGGAGTGGTATTCGATTTCTGTTGTGGTATCAATGTGAGTTGTAAGGAAGTTTCTTTCAAAAACTTTTTGTGATGTGACCCGTTAGAGCAAGTTTGTTTAGATTGGTGAGTAAATGTTGCTGGTATAGAGAAGGAATTTTCTCATAGGAACGTGTAAACTCTATGTATGAGAAGTTGAGGGTGACATAATTTTGTTATTTTTGGTGGAGTTGTGTAGCAATTTAATGTGAGTGCGTGGGAGGAATAAGTGTTTAGATGAGAAGAGTGGAAGCATAAGTAACACTATACGAATTCATGGGTATGGTTTTTGTAATTAGCCTTGGGTGAATCGAGTGTCTTGGTAGAATGTAGGTAAGATGAAACAATTAAAGTGCAAAAGCGATTCTTAGTTCGATTGTGTGGCATAAAATGTGTGAAGGGATTGAGTGATGATGATAGGAGACTTTATAAACATGAGTTAATACTGTTCAGTTAAAGAATTGTAGGGTGGCTGATATGTACGTGAAGAAAATATGTGACGAGATTGTGATTGGATTCATATGAGTAAGCATATACCTAGGAAGCGTTTAGTCTATGTGGTATGTTCAGCCCTAGTGACTCATTAGGTTCAAGTGGCGATATTAATCTTGATGGTCGTAAGACTAGAGTAGTTCAACACAAAGTGGTGATGTGATTTTGAGTTAATAGTCATTAGTCAATCAGGAAGTAGTCTTCGATGTACGTTTGAATGTGGCAATGAGCTGGTTTTCGGTGGAGTGATAGTCTTTTCAGACAGAAGTGGAGAACGTATGAAATCAATTTCGGTGGTGGGCCAGTTTAGAGACATATGATCGCTTGTGGAAGTCGTACCCAATGTAAGTTGTGTTTCGGAGCTAACGTATTCTCAAAGATAGACAGGGGTCATGATACCATAAATTGAAAGTACGAGAGTCAGATATATCCAAGAGTACCTTTAGGACTCGTTTCGAGCATTATGAATTTGTGGTGACACCTTTCAAGTTAACAAATGTACCTGCTGTGTTTATGGACCTGATGGATCGAGTGTTCAGAAGCTTTCTAGACCAATTTGTAATTGTGTTAATAAATGATATTCGATTATATTCTCAAAGTTAAGAGGAACACAGGAAACATTTGAAGATTCATTGTAGATCCTGAGAAAGCATAAGTTATCGGTAAAACTTGGAAAGCGTGAATTTTAGTTGGATTGGGTGATGTTTTTAGGTCATGTTATACCTGGAGAAGAAATTCAAATGGACCTAACAAAAGTAGATGCAACATGTAATGGGAAGTGGCTAACTGAAGTGATAGAGATACATACTTTTTGGGGCTGGTTGGTTATGTGACATGGTCCTTGAAGATTTGGTAGTAATCAGTTTGAGATGTTAGTAGGACAAAACAACCATGACTCTAAGTGTTGAACATATGGGCTCGACCTTATCCAAACCCTTAATAAATAATAGCTCAAGTAAATAAGGACACAATTTTGGAGAACGAGAAGGCACAATGATAGTAAATTATCATCAACCTTCCATACGAGGAAGTACAGGGCGAAATTTTGAGGACGAAATGTTTTTAAGAGGGATAGTTTGTAACGACCCGATACAGACCCTAGTTGTAACAACCTAGTTGATAACGACTCGTGTAAAGACCCTGCTTGGACCCTAGTGTTAGTGACAGATAGTCCACGAGATCATATAACACAAAAGAAGATCAGAATCCTAACTCGAATCGAAAATCTTAAGTTTGGTCTGAAAACCCTAAAAAGATCCAAAACTCAGGAAATAAAATCATAGCACCCGGAGAGTCTTCCAACATTCTAAATGAAGTAAATATCATGAAATAATGAATTAAAAATCAAAAATTCTCATAAATATGGTAAAATGACCATTTTGCTCCTAGTACAGCAAAAAGTCTTAAAATTTTAAATTTTGACACATAGATACCCAAAATCAAAAATTTAAGTACAATTAAGTAGTAAATGACAAAATAACATAAAAATGTCAAAAAGGCCCCTTAGTGGCTGACCACCATGGGAAGTGTGACTTTTTGCTTTCTTTTTACCTTAAAATGATGAAAAATATATTAAATTAAGTATTATGATGATCCAATACTTGTTGAATAACTAATATACAAAATAATATAGTGTTATAGGTCAAAAAAAACAAACAAATCATTATTGAAATTCATACACAATAAAATAAGTCAAAAAGTCATATATTATCAAAATAGCTTAAATTGACTTAAAAGACTACATCTATTTAATCAATTGTTATGGAAAGTATGATAATATATATAAATACTATATTTCTCATAAACATTAAAATAATAGATTTCAGTAGGAAAAAATACCAAAAAGATATATCAAACTAACTTTTAATGCATTTTCTTGCACAAAGGGGCATGAAAATCAAGAAAAATCCCTTGATTGATAGGAGATCAGATTTTTGTCTCCCCAAACTGACCCTAGCTGTATTTTAGCTTTCCCAAATCTGAATTTTTGTCCCCTAAAAGCTTCAACTAATTAATGAGCATGTGAAGGAGAAGAAAAGAACATAAAATTACATCATTTTGTTCCTTAGCTTTTTTTCTATATAAATCAAGCCAAACACCCCCTTTCCCCTCCATTATTTTTGGCCAAGAGAGGGAGGAAACTAGATTCAAAGTGTTCTTGAGAGCTTGGGTGAGTTTGAGAGAAGAAAGAAGGGAAGGAAGAAGGAAGGTTACAAGAAAAAGGTTTTTGGAGATCATGGAATGAAAAAGCTAAGTCCTATAAAACATCCACCATTTCTAGGATCTCAAACAAGTAAATAAAATCTCTAAACCTTGTATTTAAGATCCCCGAAATATCTCCCAACACATCCCTTTAAACAATCTAAAAATTAAGAACTGAAATCAAACCGAAAAGGCGTTGTAGTAACAAATTAGGGGCTATTTTGTTTATGAATGATATGAGATGTTGTTGTGTGATCTTATCTTTGAGTTTGATGACCTATAAGTGTGCTAGAAGTTTTATATTAAAGTCTAAAATACAAGCATGCAATGAAATGGAACAAAAACTTGACATGGCATTAGTAGAAGACTTGAACCCTAAGAGACTTAATTTTTGAGAACTTTGATGTTTCTGTACTGAGATTTGAAATACCATAACTCAATGTAGAAAATTGATATAAGAATTTTTTTTATGTCCAGATTTATATTTTTGTGTTATCTTTCATCCAAAGTTGGTTTCAACTCATTCGCATAACTATAACTCAAGATATTTCAATTTTACCAAAGTGTGTCATTTTCCGACCAATCAACACTACCAACTTGGAAACCCTATTTTATAATGAGATCCAAACTTTGGTCAAAACATGAAAGTTGTAGAAAACATGTATATATAACTACGCACAAAAACTTAGGACAAAATATTGAGTTTTGATAGGTTAAAAGCCCTTTGAAAATATTTGTTGAGTTTTAGCTCCCAAGCAACATTCTCTTACCTATTTTTATATAGCTCTAAACCCCTATTGTTAGTGACCTATTCCAAAAATGGTCTACATGAACATTGTAGACAACATATTGAAGTACGTTCGGCCCAAAAATCAGACCTCAAAGCCTCGGGATAATACCCCAAAACCGTTTCAAACTCTCTTTCCAAAACCGGCTTTGCTGAGTTTTGGCGGCTGACAGAACCTACTTTATAAAATGACCAAAAAATCTAACTTGTTCCAAATAACTACCCTTAGCTCCAAACATGAAACTTCTAGAAGACTTGTTGAACTAGAACATACTAACAAATGGGCTCATGTGTACTTGAAATGATACCCCAAAACCCAGACCAACAGAAGCATAATTTTGGTAAGATCTTGAGAAAAGTGCTGAACCATTTTTACTTAATATGAATTGTTCACCCATTTGCCTTAGATTTTGGCCTTGGTCATAAACATGAGAGTTGTAAAAAATATTTTTAGCAAAATGGTGTATAAAAATCATTACTTGATTCCAAATCTAGATGCCCCAAAATCTTGTCGGCCCTTTTAATTTAATACTTATCTTTTGGCTTTAAAATTTGTTAAGTGTATGTTTGAGTACCACTCACTACGAGAATCGAGTTGTTATATGATTTTTGATTTGAATTAGTTGTTTAGTGTTTAAGTGAATGTATGATGATTTAGAACTCATTCTATCATGTTGAATCATACCTTGAGAATTATAACTCGTGCTTCATATACTTGTACCTTATGCTTTGTGCGTTATACCATGAATCTTGCCATGTTAATACCATGCTATAAATTGTTGCACTTGAGATCAATGGTACACATTATGAGCATTGACATTTGCAATCTGGCTTATTGGAGCCCATCTATGAAAATCGTTGTTAGGATGGGCTGTGTTGAGATCGTCGTTCTTGATTCTAAGTCGAGGGCGTCCCTAGTTGCCATTTTTGAAAATGTTTTGTTTATACACCCTGGGTGCATCCCCGGTATTTAAAATGATTGTGGCTTGTACACCCTGGGTGCGTGCCCAGTGTTTGAAATGATTTATGAATTTTGTTGCGCACCATGGGTTCATCGCTAGCATTCCGATTTGATGATTTAGACTTTCGGTTGATGCCAAACGAGCATTATTGTTCTTAAGGTGGGTTTTGTGTGCATATAATTTTGGCCAGAATTTGGAATAAGGATGTTATTGTCCACCCCACACCGTTTCCATTGAGTAAAATAGCTGTGGCATAACCCCCGGCAAAATAGTTACTATTCGCGATGAGGCGATAATAGGTTTGGTAATCAGAGTCCCATTAAGTCTACTCTGGTGGTTCCCGGCGTGGAATTCCTACTATAATCTGGGTGCATGTTGGGTTGGGCCATCTGCATTTCATACACACGTGTTTATTGACTTATCTACTATCATGTCATAAATTTGTCTGTCTCCTTAACTATAAACTGTACTGGGTGTTATACAGTATGCATTGTGGTGAATTTTGTGCCATGAGATTAGTTAGGAGGTTAGAGTGTTTTACTTCTGGCCTTTACTCATGGCATTCATGCCACAGGTAAGGAGGAGTTCTTAGAGGAAGTCGTCCTAGAGGGAGAAGAAGAGTTTTGAAGAACATGGTGAGTTCCAAGAGCACGTGGATTTTGCTGATGCATTTTGAGGAGTCGAGACCTCTGCTTTTGTGCTTATATTCGGTTCTCTCGCGCTTACTGTAATTGTTGAAATTTCTTCATAAACTATAATAGTTATGTAATTTTGAACAGTTCAGAATTCTTTTATGATGTAATAACTAACGTATGTAAATATGAATTAATGGTTAGAATATTTGTTTATTTATATTTATGTATGTCCCGGCGTGCCTGGAGAATGGGGCGTCACACCTATTATTTTAGTATGTTTATGATAAATATAGTATTTCCATATATTATCATAGTTTTTATAGCAATTGATTAAATAGATATAGTCTTTTAAGTCAAATTAAGCTATTTTGGCAATATCTGACCTTTTAACTTATTTTATTGTGTATGAACTTCAATAATAATTTGTTCATTTTTGTTGACCTATAACACCATATTATTATGTATATTAATTGTTTAACAAGTATTGGATCATCATAAAGTTTAATTTAATACCTTTCTCATCATTTTAAGTTAAAACGAAAGAAAAAATTCACTTCTGGCACTCTTCCCAAGGTGGTCGGCCATGAAGGGGTATTTTTGTCATTTTCAATGTTATTTTGTCATTTGCTACTTAACTGTACTTAAATCCTTGATTTAGGGTATCCATGTGTCAAATTTTAAATTTTTTAGACTTTTTGCTGTACTAGAGGCAAAATGTTCATGTTACCCTATTTATGAGAATTTTTTATTTTTAATTCATTATTTTATGATATTTACTTCATTTAGAATGTTAGGAGACTCTTCGGGTGCTTAGGTTTTGTTTTCTGAGTTTTGGATCTTTTTAGGGTTTTCGGACCGAACTTAATGTTTTCGATTCGAGTTAGGGTTTTGAACCTCGTTCGTGCTCTATAACCTTGTGGACTATCCGTCACTAATAGTTAGGGTTTGGGCTGGGTCTTTACGCAGGTCGTTATCAACCGGATTGTTATAACTAGGGTTTATACCAGGTCATTACACTTTACTTTTTGCTTTTGAATTATTTTATTTGGTTGTAGAGAGATATATAATAGTTTGTATACAATATATGTACATATGTTTAAATATATATATATATGTGTGTGTGTGTGTGTATATTAATGTTTCTTTTGGATTATTTTAATGGAAATTGTGGGTTGTAAAGAATTAGGATTTGTTAATTAATTTATTATTGTGTTTGTCGTAGAGATTCTCTTAAGTATGTGTGTATACTAAGGCTTATGTTAGAGTTTGTGTGAGTTTGTATTATAGTCACATAATTATTTGCTATAAAAAAATTATTATTATTATTTATTTATTATTTTATTTTTATTTTTATTTTTGTTGAGTGACTGTGACGATGTGGGCGACTACACTACAACTATACTACCATTGCTATTATTATATCTAAAAAGCGGGTCCTTACATGATGTCAACCCCAAACTCATAACACGTCCATCAATCCCTTGAACCCACAATAGCAAAGTACTCATGCCCAAGGCTTATTCATCAAGTAACCAAACAAGACATACCTCTTACACTCAGCAATTTCTTCTTTATAGGACTCATCACAGCCCTTCCATTTCAAACCAAACCATTATGTCGGTCTCAACAGGTCATACCAACAAGGCTTCTCAAACATCGAATCCTTCTTGACTCATATCTTACCACATGCTTAGGACCACAATCCGAGCATACAGTTACACCCAAAACACAATACTTACCATAATCGACAACCACTTCTCAACTCGAAGAATTCTAAGTAGTTCAAAGCCCCAAACAGAACACAAACTCAAACTCACAGAAGTCTATTAGAAACTACCATGTGAATACCCCAACCGCAAGGTTCCAACAAAATTCCTATTCTATCGAGAGCAAGGGGTATAACCATACCCTACACCACCCATAACAAACTGCACACAACGATTAACAATCGTCCATTTATTACTGCAGAAAAGGACTCCACGCCTCAATACTAACCCTCTTTATCGGCAATGACAAATATTTTTGGTCTTCCAATCCAATCTCACGGGGAACACAACCCCACACACTTACATTTACACAGTAGAGCAAACAAACTCCATCCATAAAACCAACGAGGAACTCAGTCCTCTAATCACCCAATCCTAGTAGTACTCATCAATAGTTGGCCCCCAAAGAATCCTGTAAATCTTACCATGGGACCAAATCGACCATAGTCACACAGCCACTATTGACCCCGATAACGATACCCGGATCACCTGCTACGCTAGGTTCTCAACTCTTAGACCTCATTTGCACACACAAGAACTCCATTAATCCTTATACTTTGTACAACACATCCCGTTGCGCTAATACCTCACTTCATAAGGTTACGCTTTACTAACCTAACTCCCACTAGGCAAATCTCAGCCATATCACAGCTTCGAGCCCACTATCCAAGCAACTCACATAGAAAACGCACAGTACCAAACAAAGGAAACCTAATCTTGAGATCTTTCATCCAAAGTTACTAATAACTATCTCGACCATGTAGACGCCTCCCGCACTTCTTCTCCTCGGGCACGCATCTATCAATGACATCTTAACGTAGGGTTTCTCGCCAGGGCACCCAAACCACACGGTACACTGCAAAACTTTATTACTCCACACTTTGTTTCCATTGGCAAATAACATACCCATCTCTGAACCTAAGGTCGAATACAAACAACCTCAAGACATGTCACACTCAAGATACATTGTCTCAGCACAATATCAACCACACTATCGAACCCTTCTACGCTCCTTTCAAACTCATTCACCCAACAAGGTTCCCAAGCATGATTTCCTAATCACAAGCATAATGACCTAACCACGGACCTTCATTCTCGTAGAAATCCCACAAAACTAATACTTGAGAATTTTACCACATAAACAATTCAATCACTAAACTCCCTTGGGTTCTTTCTCAACGAGAGTTAAAGCTATAAACATTATGCACAAATTAGATTACATTTCTAAAAACATCACGCAAACGCTTTGGTTATGAGAAGGTTAACCAGTATGCCTTGTAAAGATATCAAACATTTTAATACAAACGTTATCGGCCACCATCCACAATGAGTATATCCTCGTCACACCAGATCCTCACACTCAGATCTTCACTCAAACATTTCAGCTATTGTTCACTCCTTCACATCCCAATGACGTATCTCACGCATCCACAAGACCCTCATCGTTTATCCACCAAGGCACCACGCCGCACATACTCGCATTACTTTAGGACATCTTCTCACAAGGTCACATCACATCAACTTCATTCCCAATAGGTAGGTAACAACCACGCCGTAGTCTCGAGCTCGAGGTTAAAAAACACAAAACATTTAATCTGGAACACCTCTCTCTTATATCACTACAAGAGTACCACTGGCACCCCGTTATTTGAACATAAAAGAAATTACACACAACACGAACAAAATAAACCTCACCTACCAATTCTAGACCAAATGGCACCACCCTATCACTCGCCACTAAAGGTAAGATAGCATCACCATCTCTAGACCTTACACCAGGTCACACACTTCCAACATTAGCCCTCTCATGGGATCTCTTCATACCGACACGTCATCCTTAGACGACTAAGTCAACCATACTAACAACATCCATCCCAGGCCCTACTAGCCTCACACACTTACACTTGTCAAACATCTCGTACTACACATAGTCTCCCAATTATGAGAACAATAAATCACGCCACAAACCTTTATTTCATGAAACTTCTTAAATAACCTCAAACCACTACTCATCAAATCATAACCACCTCTAACATACATCTCATTATACGTACATGTACATCACTCAATAACCAATCCGCCGATAACATCTTTAATCTACATACTCATTTCTCATATAACTTTCGACTTCTATCAAGAAACACGACTCAGCACCACACCACGAGGAAAAACACAAGGGTTATCAAATTAACCTTCAAAATCACAACGTACCACTATGGCTACTAACAACATTCCTCATGGTAAGGGACATTCTCAAACACTGTCTAGCTCAGATTTTCTAACGCACCTTAGGCCAGAGATTATTACGCTTCCGTCCACTTTGCTCCTGTCCATACCTAATCTCCAGGTACACAGCTCATGACATAGCACGGCTTATGACGTACATAATCCTTAATGCACCCAAAACCACACCTCATATCCAACCACAACAAACAACCTCCAAGAGGTTTCAAACACTTTACCAAACTTATTCATCAAGCTACTGGTTTCACAACACACAACGGGCAACTAACCATAGTCACTCCCAAATTATATAGGTACAACACACTCTGAACAATCAATGCTCATCTCCCGAGCTTACATCTACCACAATTACTGACCATTGAGTCGTATTTTCACAACCTACCACCATTCGAACCACAACTCATCATAGCCCCACGGGCATAACTCCAATAATAGGGACATCACAACACCCAACTAGGTTAAACTTAACTTAATCTTCTAAAGCCAAACTATATATTACTCACCACCTAGTCACATCACATTAGCACATATTCACATACCGAGGGAAAGCCTCAGAGTAACGCAATAATTTGGGTAACTAATTCAGATTTCTCATAGAAAGAACGTCAGCTAAACGCTTTTCTATTTTGAATCCCAAAATAGTTGATCAGACGCCAAATGGCATGCCACATCATCCTAGGACTCAACACTCCATGCCCACATAAACACATAGCATGCGCAAGATAATTCTATCGCAAACCTATGCAAGCACACAATTCATGCCATGTAGTGGTGCCTATTCTCATCTAACAGCTCACATACAAGGATCATCGATCGTTACTTCTCATGGCTCCTAGGTATTCGAACCTAGAGCTCTAATTTCATTTTATCACGCTCCGAATCCCAGGGACTTGTGAACTAACCCTAAACCTTCTCACATAAAGGTCATCAACAATAAATTTCATTCACTAAAGGTTTGAGTTCAAAACTTATAAAAAAAATTTAATAAATTATCTTCGCTAAGTAACCATAATAAAAAAAATAATAGCATTCTCATGACATACATATGTACCAAATTCCAAACTAATGCTTTGAGTTTTCTAGAGTTTTTTTACAGCAATAATATCATTACAGTAACCCATTCAAGTTTATGTACAAACATAACTCAAAATATAAACAAAACACTAGAACTTTCTTCTAGCCTTTCTCAAAACGCATCATTTACCCTGGTATCACCCATGATCCTTGAAAGGGGTGTCGCCCAAGATCCTCGAAAGGATAAAAACTAACTCAAATGTTATGCATGATTTGTGACGTGTGATGGGTGCAACCAAAGTAAAAATGCATGTTTCATTCATTAATTCTTCATTACCACACACGCACACCACGCACACCAATTTATTCCATACATTTATTCATTTGTTAAAGCATCAACTTTTTATTTCATATTTCTCATTCATTGAGCCCTTTTTTAAAACATTCCGTTCTTTCCCATTGTCAATTGTAGTCTCTCAATACCCTATTTCTCACAAAATTGTATCACAACTAATGAACCAGCATCTGGTGCAGCTTATAAAAACCCTCCTTATTAATTCCCAATAGGTTATGTAAAGCCATTGGGTAATGATAGCTCTATAACTCACCACGACACAACATCACATTTCGAGGGCTAACCCGTGGGCATGTGGTCCCCATCTTTCACAATCTGGGAGTTCAGCCCCACAACTGATTCCTCTCCCAATCATTTTAACATATTGCCATTTTGATTCTAATTTCAAGTTTTTCATTTCATTTTCAAATCTTATCCCATTTGAGTATTCAAGTTTCCTTTGAAGTTACATGCATTATAAGCTTCAATACACAAATTTATCATAATTCATATTTCTTTTATCAACTTCATAAAGTACCAAGAACACCAAATCAATTCAATCAAAATCATGTTATTTGAAGAAATGGAATGCACCCATCATACATATATACAAGTTTAAAGCTCATATTTCCCTTCTAAAAGCTTAAAATTTTAAATGATGACCACGCCATGTCACAACACTCAAAAATCCATTCTTGTTCTTTCCAAACCATTATTGTATATAAAAAAACCCGCTTTCCTCGTAAAAGCCGACTAACCAACCCAACACATGCATCTCAACCCATATATATTTATATAGGTGTATCTATAGCACAAGGGATAAGAATTTTGATAAAAAAGTCCAATGAGGATGTAAAATAACCCTTTTCAAGACATTTGGCCAAAAACGGGTGAAAAACGGTTAAGAAAATTTGACATACCCTCACTATTTTCGTCATAACGTTTTCTACAAAATGAATTTTACTGTGAGAGTGGTGCCATTGGAATGAAGACTTCTAGGGATTCAGTTTGAGTACAAAAGTGACCCAATTCGGAGTTTGGATGGTGAAGATCCATTGATTTAAAGAAAACATTTTTAATCAGCGAAAAAGACCATTGGCTAGACCGCTCGAGCGGTCAGTCTAGTGGTCCGGCCTGCAACAAGAAACCGAGACCAACCCAAGACCACCCTCTAGACTACTCAAGTGGTCCCTCAGGCAGTCCTGCACTGAAAATTGATTTTTTTGAAGATTTTGAAGCTAACACCCCTCCAAACCCAATTTCATGCCAAAACATAAAATTTTAGGTATCCTAAGCCCCTTTTTATACCGTAAACTCTCAAAATCATGATTAACCATTTCTCAAAAACTTCAATTTTTTCAAAATAACCCAACTTAACCCACACACACACCTATTAATTCCCTGATAATATATGAAATCAACTAGGGTTTACTCAAATAACAAAATATCAACCTAAATCATATCAAAACAGGAGAGGTAGTCTAGATCCTACCTCGTGTGGCTCCAACATCTTGAGATTTTTCCAAATACAACACCCTAGGGTTTCAGCCCACTTGGGTTTGCTCCTTGAACCTTCTAATTGCTCCTCTTGGATATTAAATCATCAACCTCCACTTGGTAGCTTTTAATTTAGTGCCAAG
This sequence comes from Heliamphora exappendiculata, assembly GCA_034768845.1. NCBI lineage: Eukaryota > Viridiplantae > Streptophyta > Magnoliopsida > Ericales > Sarraceniaceae > Heliamphora > Heliamphora exappendiculata. The sequence goes on from JAOTRH010043514.1 coordinate 17,924, forward strand.
CCTTCCAAATTTGGGTATGGCTAACTAGGGTTTCAAGAACTTGGCCCATTCTCCATGAAGGAGAAGAAGAAGATAAGAGAAAAAGAGATGAGGGTCGCGTGAGTGGAGGTGAGGGGGTGAGACCCCTTTCCCTTCTATTTCTTTCTCTCTCTCTCTCTCTCCACATATTTCTAGAATGGTCCAAGGGCCTTGTTTGGCTTGCCTCGTATTAGTTCCACTTTCTTCTCTCAAATTCTTAACTCTCATGACCCATTTTCCACTTTAACTTAATATCTTGACTTTATATATTATGTCCCATATTTACAACTTGATGTGTTCCATATCCCAAGATTTTAAATTAATAAGCTATACTTATCCACAAATTTTCATCATAAATTACATCCAGAAATTTAATTATATTAGAATAATTAATCAAAAATTAAAAACATGCCTGGTCGCTACAAGGCTCATCTCTCAATCTCAACATCTCTTCATGTTATTACAAGAAGATAAAATAATAAATTATATCTTGTAATTATTAAGAAAATAATGACAATACAATAGTTAAATACATGTAGCAATGCATATTCAGGACTTATCCATTATTTGGTCTTCCTTGATTTATGCAAAGTTTCGTAAAAATTACAAAAATTAGGTAATTGACTGCCATTTGCATCTGTTTAAAAATTTCAATTTAAAGTATAATGAAATTACTAAATAATAAGGTGATAATAAGTGCATTTACAAGTTACATACTCATATAAAATTGTTTTACCTGAATGGACATCATTGCTGAAAATAATCGAGACCGCATAATATGATTATAAAGTACCTTATGCCTGTTAGTTTTTTCCAGCTATTGACCATTTCTACAAATACATTAACACTTGTTAAATATAAATGACAAATTAAAAATTAATTTTATTGAGTATTATTTTACCTCAAGTTTTGAATATGTGAATACATGGTCAATCAAGTACTTCTAACCATCTTTCTCCACCCCCATGTATGGACGACTATACGGATCGACACCATCACGAGAAAGATAGAGAAAGTGGCTCTTCATCTTACATTTCCAATCTCTGTAAATACGATAATATTTTAAGTCAACAATCTTATGTGCTAATTCGTTGTCACGCCCAAAACACTAGGGTCACGTGAAAGCCCACCCAAAATACAGTTTGAGAAAATAAGATTTGCAGTTGGAAAGCCCTCAACTCAAAAATATACATCATTTGGATAAAATTCCCACAGTTCAACTCTCATAAACTGAAAACATGCATCTCATACATGAATAAGCATATTGCCCAAAGGCGTACAAAACTAGCCATCACTGGCATTACATGTAAAAGTACATGTACAAAAATAAGGAAAATTATAGCAAGTTCTCCATCACCTCTGCAACTAGGTCAACTCCTCATGCTCACCTGAAAAGATTTTACAGCAAAATCTCACACCGTGAGTCGAAGCCCAATAGAACATAGACAATAAAACTGTAAAGAAGGCTATGCAATTACACACACACGGACTCAACCACAGGAGCCGAAAAGGTTTTCCTTCCAAAATCAAAAGTTTACATCGGATTACTACGAGTCTCAAAAAGGTTTTATCTCATAAAACCCCACATTTTCCATTCTTCAAACTATGCATATCATCCTAACAGATATCATGTCACAGTTAAGAAAAAGCTATAAGTAAATAGTATGCTCCACTCGGGTCACATAGCCGAGGAGAAAAGATATAAATAAAATCCTATATACCGACTCCGCCGTACAGACAAAGGTAACAACTATTGACTCCTGCCCATTACCCTAGTCCTGAACCACTTAAGGCTTGCTAGGTAATAGTAAGTTCTATATGGAGTTACAACAACAACGCCATTCACGAAGGCAACCGATGTCTTTACGGATTTTCACGACCGATGGGAAAGCACCCAAGTCACGCACTTATTTTTTACGGTTTGCCACGACCGATAGACGAAACATAACCAAACCACGTTTACGTGGATTAACTCAAAGGACCATAGCGAACCCACTATGTGCACGTTTTTAGACTTCCACCAAGAAGCAAT
>JAOTRH010043535.1:0-19969 GCA_034768845.1 Heliamphora exappendiculata
TAAAATGGTACAGGGTCTCACAACTCTCCCCCCTTTAAGGAATTTCGCCCCTGAAATTCAACACTGAAACTCAAACCAATCATTGTCCCGCAACCATCAACAATCTCTGTTGCAAACCCAGCAACACTACACAACAGCATAAATACCCCAGCAACTGAAATCCCAAATCTGTTGTCACAAAACTGATACTAAGAAGACAACCATCGTCACACGAGGTAAACACGACGTAAAGAATCGACCTCCATACAAACTGCTCGCACTGGCAAGTTCCACTGATACTACTGTCATCCAGGAAACATCTATAAACATTGGATCAAGATCCAACTCATGCTGCCAAACCCCAACACAGAACTCTCGCCAAACACGACTTCTCTAGCGACAAACGCAAAGAAAGAAACCAATTCACCAAGGTACTTGATCTCAAACATACTCTATGCTCGAACACAGAGACTATCACCCTCGTCCTCACTGCCACATACTAACTCAATCACGTCTTACAATACACACCAAGGACTATCTCCACAAGTCCAAACACACGACGTCAAACGCCAACATCGGTCATAAGAAGTCACACAACCCGCGCACAAGCTGTACTGACTTTGATACCATCGCATTATCCTGCTGATGCCAACAACGTCACCACGAAGCTGACACAACGCCTATCCACAAGCCACAACACAAACACCCGACTCTAGAGAGAAGCTCACTTACTCATCTAGAACACCAAAGAACACTTCCTACCCTTCATCCTCAATTCGATCTTTTATCACGAATCACAAGTCCCACACAGGAGAAACACTAGGTAACGCACCATTGTCCCATACGAGATTCCACACAACTGAAAACCAATCCGATTTTACAGCCACAAGGTCACCTCAAATCGAACAAGGTCGCCGTCATCCGGCAATGTAAACCTGATCATCGTGATTCCGGCAAAGCAAACATGATGACTGTTATCCTACAACGCAAACCCAACGCAGAACACATACAGCAATCCCTCGAGTCCACCAAAGCAAAATATTCGAACCCAAGATACCAACCCAAACCTGAACCAATCAAGAACCTGGCATCTCCGTCCACCCGAGATGAAAACAACTCGCACCAGACAATCGTCTACAAGAAAACTCTCTCTCTTCTCCCATCAAAAGGAAAAGAGAAGGCCAACAAGAAATCATAACCCAACCTCAGCGTACTGGGAGTACTTCTCAACACTTAGCCTCTAAGAACTCTATAAGTCCTACCTCGAGGCCACATTTACACCTTCACACAGCTGCTGTCAACTCCGATCACAATACTCAGGTCATCCGCTACACCAAGCTTTCTCTGACCTCATTCACACGCATGAACACCATCAATCCACGTACCTGGTACAACAGATCCCATTGTGCCCAAAACCTCACTTCAAAAGGTTGCACTACACAACCTAACTCCTGCTAGGCAAACCACAATCATATCACAGCCTCGAACTCACTGCCCATGGTGCAACGTCATACAAAGGGAACCCAATCTTAGGACCTCTCATCCAAAGACAATCATACAGATACCTCCCACACTTCCGCCCTCAAAACACACACGATCACAAGCATCGTACCCTACGATTTCTCACCTATCATCCCAAGCCAACCAAACCACACGGTCCACTACTAAACCTTATTACTCCACACTTCATTCCCATGGGTAAATAACATACCCATCTCTAAACATAAGATAGAACACAAACAACCTCCAGACATATCATACCCAGGATATGTCATCTCAGCACAAAGCCAACCATAGGAACCTAGCACAGTTCCCAAACGCAAGCTCCAAATCACTAGGATGTTGACCAAACCACGAACCTACATTCCCGTAGGAATCCCACAGAACTTATACTCGTCGCAGGAACCCTTACACATTTCCATACAGCCATAACCTATGCTCTTCCCAACATAACTGCAACTCATACTCATTCCCATATCCTTGAGCTCACTCACTCGGAACTCAATTTTCAAATCTCGAAAGGTATACAACGTCCAAGGTCATCAAACAACTCTAACTACCATCGACATTCTGTAAGCATGTAGATTCCCAGAACCACTCACGTTCTGCTATCTCAGCATACGCCTGGCCAAGAATTATCACGCTCCCACCCATTGTGCTCCCGTCTATACCCCATCCTGAATACACGGCTCATGACATAGCATGACTCCCGACGTATTTAATCCATCACACGGCCAAAACCACGTACATTAAAACACCAAAAGGGATTACCACTTTCCACAGATCTCGTCATAACAACTGATATCTAGGGTTTCCAACACCCTATCGCCCCTACTTACAAGGCTATCCATAACACATCTACCCAAGTCAAAGCCATCAACCATACTTCGACTATACCTGAACAAAATTCTGCTCAAACAATCAACGATTTGCCAACCGAGACCAACCTCACACGGCTGAACCTAACTCACTGATGAGTTTCACAACATACCAAGCAATTGACACTCAACCCATAACCTTACCTCTGCAACTGATAGCAACTGAGTCACACATCTAAAACTCAAACCACAGTCTCGTCGTCTCGAAAGGGGTACATGTTATAAAAAGAAACATGAAATACGACAACCTAAGGTAGATCTATCATGTTAGTTTTATCACATACTACATAATCATGTTAGCACATAGCCACAACAATTATGCAGACACAACATCGATACTGAGGAGAACCGACAAGAAAGACTTGTCACTTTGGATAACCTACTTAGATTTTCTACAAGAAATCACGTTCATGAAACGCGTTTCTAACTTGGCTCCCAAGTTTGTTAGTCCAAATGCCCGAATGTAAGACTAGTCAATCCTAAGGTCCAACCTCCATACTCACGTATACACGGCATCAACATGCTCATGTTCTAAAAACGGGCAACTAAGCACACACACATCTTCACAAGGTGGCGCACCCTCTTCCCATAGCTCATAGGTATTTGAACCGAGAGTTCTGTTACCAAGTTGTCACACCCCAAAACCCGGCGTCACGTGAAAATTCACCAACCACCAATTTTATAAAAATATAAGTTTTCATACAATGAAATCCGCCCGTTGAAACCAATGGAATACCCAACAAAGGATCTCTCATAAATAAATAACATACAGTTCCAACATGCATACAGTATATTCCCTTATGGCGTACAAAACTTGCCTTTAGGAACAGGCATACCAAAAAAGAGAAAACTATAAAACTCTTTTGCCACCGCGGGCACCACCAAAGCTATACCTCATCCACATCATCATCACCTGAAAATGGTTTTCAAAAAATTCCACCCGTGAGCCGAAGCCCAATAGAAATAGATAATAAGTTGTAAAGCAAGAAATATGCAATCATATAGAGTGGGAGCTAAACTAAACCACAGAACCCAAAATAATTTTTCACAAATCCTAAGTTTTTTCATCAGACTACACAAGTCTTCCAAAACGATTTTATTTCATAAAACCCATGTTTTCATCCTTCAAACCAAGTATTGCAATTAATGCAAATGATCAACCACAGTTAATGAAAAAAAAGTAAAACACAGTATTTTTCACTCGGGAAACGCAACCGAGGAGACACGATAAAATGTAATTCTATATACCAACTCTGTCAACTCAAGACAAAGGCAACACCTATAGACTCTCGTCCATTACCCTAGGCCCACAAGCTTGGTAATGACAAGTTCTATACGGAGTCACAACAACGTAACTGCTCAATTTACGGGTCAAGCCCGAGGGTCCAGAGCACCCACCAACCACTCAATTTACGAAATTCAACCCGAAGGTACAGAGCGCCCACTGCTTAATTTACAGGACCTGAGTCTGAGGGTACAAAGCACCCAATCACTCAGTTTACGGGGACTAACCCAAAGGTACAGAGCACCTATGCTGTGCACATTTTCAGACTTACACCGAGTAGCAATGAAAACCCAACTCAACAATACCCACTGTCACGGTACATCTATGAAAAAATATTTCAAAACCCGCAAACAGATATACAACACATGTATATAAAGAAATCCAATCCATGAACCATGGAGATCAAACAAAATATGTAAAAATATATTTTCACCCAAAATGTTTTAGAAGTTGAGACTCAACCCCAACGGCTAGCTCCAAACCCCCCCCGCCCAAAACATAAAATGTTGAGATTTTTCATAAAACCACCATTTCTACCGTTTTCAAGAACTCCCTTTGAAAACCCAACACCCACAAGTCATATCATGTAATAAATCAAGAAAAGCGTAAAATATGCTTTTATCTGACTAAACAAGATTTGAACACAAAACATGATATATAAGCATTTCAATCGGTGAAAAGCATACAACTGAATGTAGCGTAACTGGCCAACAATCACTATCACGTCCCAATACCCGGGTCACGTGAAACACCCACAAACAAACTCCCAAGGAACAAGAGACTTGATCATAGGGTTTACAAGGATGAAAAATAACCTTTTTCCCAAACATTTGGCCAAAAACGGGTGAAAAACGGTTTAGAGATCTTAACAAACCTTCACTCTTTTGGTCATAACATTTTTTACAAAAAGAATTTTAAGGTGAAAGAGGTTCCATTGGAAAGAAGACTTCTGGGGGTTTCAATTTGAACACAAAAATAACCCAATCCTGAGTCCGAATAAGGGAGATATGATCAAATAAAAATGGCCTAAAAATAGCCCTGCGGACCCAACGCTCGCTAGGCGCTCACAGAGTGCTTGAGCGCTAGTCCACCAGAATGCAGCGCTCGCTAGGCGCCCGTTGGGAACTTGAGCGCCCCTTAGCGTCCATTGACGCTCCAAAACGTCCCAGTTCGAGTTTTAAGCCCCAAAATAAGTTTTTTCAACTCCCGAAACATGTATAAACCCAAAATCAAAGCCTCCAACCACTGATTTTGATACCCATGGGCATAACCAAACCTCCAACAATCTCAAAGCCTCGAAAGAAACTCTCAAAACACCCTTTTGTCCACCGAAAACGCTGAAAAGTAGTTTTAAATCAAAAATCAGATCTAAAACATAAATCACCCTTCCATGCGTTTTTAACCGGTAGAAATGCATAAGATACATATAACACTCTTATACAATAGTAGAATCTAAGAACCTACCTAGTTGGGTTAAAAACCCTATGCCTCGATATACGTGCAAATTCGAGCTTCATCGAAATCAAATTTCGTTTGGATGGATGCGTAGACTACGAAGCCAATAGCAAAGATCCGCTGTTGGATCCTTGAAAACCAAGCCCTGGGCCCTCGAGAAGTTAAAGAGAAGGCAGAGAGAATTTTGAGAAAATTTAGTCGCTACGTTTTGAAAATATCTTTTGAAAATATCTAACGCCAGATATTTATAGGCCTCCAAAATATCTTCTTCTTTTTAAAAATTTTAAAATTCACACAGAAACTCCCTACAACCCCGGGAAACAACCCCGCATGTTCAGTTTAACCAAAACATGCATCAAAACACATATAAGCATATTAAGGCAAAAATGCAAAAACGTGTTGAAAAACACCAAATATGCATATATATGTTAAAATGAAACGGTATAAGGTCTCACACCAAACCCCCAAGACTATGGACACTTAGGACCCTAGACCTTTGAGATCCCAGGACCCCTGGGACCCTAGAGCGTATAGGCCCAAACCCCGGGACCCCATAGCCTGGAGCCCAAGACCCCACAGCTTAGAGCCCCAGAACCCTGGACCCTCAAGACCCCGAGACCCCGGACCCCTAGAACGCCGAACCATTAAAACCTTGGATCCGTAGGACCCCTGACCCCTGAACCCCAATATCTCGAGTCATCGAATCCTGAGACCCTATGACCCCGAACCCCTAAACACCAGGATCCCTAAGACCCTAGGTACCTGAACCCCCGAACCCCAAACCCCTAGGACCTAGGGACCATAGAACCCTCAGACCCCCCAGAACCCTAAACCCCGAACCCCGGGACCTTGTAGGATAGATCCCCAAATCCTGGGACCACGGGATCCCTGGGATCCTAGATCCCTAGGACATCAAACCCCTGGGACCCTAGATGTCTGCAACCTTTGATCCCCTGGACACTAGACCCCCGAGACCCCCGAACCCTAGAACCCCTGGGTCCGTGGAACCCGAAACCCCTAAGACCCCAGACACTAGACCCCCGAATTATAGGTTCCCATGACCCACGAAACCCCAGGACCTCGGAATGCCAGGACCATTAGGATCCCAGACCACTAGACACTCAAATCATTGGGACCTCGGGAACCCCAACCCCCAAACCCGATACCCCTTGGACTATGAACACTTGGGACCCCAAGACCTCGAGACCTCGGATCCTTGGGACCCCGAACCCTAGATCTCTGGGTCCCTCAACCCTTAGACCCTTAGACCCTGAGACCCCTAAGACTCTGGGACACCAAGGCCTAGAGCCCTAAAAACCGGGACCCCCAAGACCACAAGTCCCCTAGAACCCCAAACCCCTAAAACCTGGACCCCGGGACCGTTGGGACCCCAGACCCTTGGACCCCCGGGACCCTAGGACCCCAAAACCCCTATACCCTCGGACTCCCAAGACCCCTAGAATTTGAAAACTTTGACCCCCGAACCCTTGACCATCTGAATCCTATACTGGTGGTGCGATGGTAAATGTGAAAAATATGTTCCGCCTTAAAAAATTAAAAAATATTTTTCACCAAAATCAACTTATTTTTCATTCATTTGAAAAATATTTTCCACTGAATTTTATTTTTTGTCGTAACAAACACCAAAAATGCAAAAAATAGTAAAACAAACGGAGCGAAGGATTTATCTTTTTCTCAAAATAAAGTCGTTTAATAAAGTATTTTTACTATTTTATTGGACGAAAATAAAATAAAATATTTCACACCATAAGTTTAAAATTGATTTTTCCTAAAAAATGGCATAATAGGTTTTGATTTTATTTGAGTTGAGTTTGTTGGACGCAAGACTGCCAAAATCTTTATTTTTGTAAACGATTAACAGAAAAAATTAACTAGACGGACAAATATAAAAATGGGCTCCATATAAAAACTTTTAATGACGAACGATCAAAATAAAATCTGTGCATCTGAAATTAATTTAGAAGAATACATTTTTACCAGTTGAATCTTTAACTACGATTTGAATTCGAGTTGAAGCTCCCATCAGATCTTCTACTGTATTCTCTTATGCGATTTCCAGATATAATGTGAGCTATAATCTTCTGACAACTCGTACCAGCAGAACCAGAACAATTTTAGTCTTAGAAGACAAGTTATAAAACTGGTTCAGATTACCCGCATATTTATAGGGGTACAGCAGGGACCTGGGAAGTAATTATGAGTAAGATTTCTAGTGGAACACAGACACATATCAACGGTTTTTGTAATTAAGCAAATCTCATAGCAGTATATGCAATTATAAAAAACTAGTAACAGTTTCTGTAATTTTCATAAAATACTGAATTACAATTGACACCACTAAAAAACTATAATTGCACCCTGACCCATAATTTCAAAACCATTTAGCATTGAGTTCCTGTTAATAAATTCTTACCATTTCTCTCCATATTAAAATTTTTGATACCCGCCAATTAAATTTAATTACTGACAATTTAATTTAATCGGTATCTTGAAATTTCTTAAGCCTACCCGCTTAACTTATTTGATCGCCGGATAATCAAATCCACCTACAGGGTTTGACCCGGTCAAAACTTATAAGCTTCCTTAAAGGGGTATCGTCAATCCCGATCTTTCGGGAAGTGAATTCTGTCAATAATTAATATTTACCATATAAATAATACTGTTATCCAACTCACGAAAAATATAAACCAATATAAGATCGCACCCTCTAATGAATCAAAATAATTAATATTAAATATATGCAAATTAATAATTTTTTCAGAATTAAAAGGATAAGCACTATTTATAATAACCTTGAGGTGTGAATTAATTTATATAGTCAGTATAAAATTAATTACCTCAAATGTCCCATTCAATACACACAAAATGTACTGGCACAGAGAGTCAGAATGATAGACGACGCTATTATCTGTTCCCCGTAACTAAGATAGGCCAACTAAAATTCTGTGTCACAGTCGTACCGATGGTATGTCCATTTCTATCTAAATTGTGAATATAAAACTTATATTCTGTAAGAACCTAAAATCTAATCTTATGTGTACAAGTCGTATTCTATACACCAGATTAAATACTATACAGAATATCGAATATCCATGTATAACATTAAATAAATGATACACATACATTACTCATAAAGATTCTCATAAAATAAAAAATTAATTTTATTAAAATAAAAGTAAATACTAAAAACATGATTTTCAGTATACCAATCCTAATAATCTCCCACTTATACTCAAAATTATGCTGTCATACATCATACTCCCATGCCCTCTACATAACTATCAAAAGTCTTACCCGGTAAGCTCTTTGTAAAAAGATCTACAAGGTTGTCTCTTGATGTAAGCTGTATGTCTAACTGAAAATTTGAGTCTGTGTACCCCAAAGGTACTAGACTGTCTACCTAATAAACCAACATATAATCCTTAGTCATTTTCAGGTAATTGATTATATTTTTTACCGCAATCCAATACTCCTACCCTAGGTTAGACTGATATCTGCTAACCATGCCAACATTAAAGCAGATGTCGGATCTAGTGCAAAGTATAGCATACATGAGGCTTCCTACAGCCGAAGCATAAGGAACTACCTTCATCTTCTTTATCTCATCAGGTATCATAGGATACTGATTCTTGGATAGAGTGATTTAATGCCTAGAATGGATAAACCCTTTCTTGGAATCCTACATGCTAAAATGAGCAAGGATGTCATTGATAAACTTTGTTTGTGATAAACCAACATCCTTGTGTCCGATCTCGCACAAGCTTGATCCCAAGGATGTGACTGGCTTATCCCAAGTCCTTCATATCGAACTGCCCAGATAACCATACTTTAACCATAGATAATGCCCCACATCATTTTCGATGAGTAAGATATCATCTACATAAAGTACTAGAAAGATTACCATGTTTTCGTCACGCTTCTTGTACATACATGACTCATCTGGACTCTTATCAAAATTATAAAACTTAATTTCTTGATCAAACCGAGTGTTCCAAGACCTCAATACCTACTGAAGTCCATAAATGGATCTATTAAGCTTACACAACATGTGTTCTTGGCCATTTGCAATGAATCCATCTGGTTGTATCATATAGATACACTCATCAAGACTTCCATTAAAAAAAGCTGTCATGACATCTATTTTCTAGATTTCGTAATCAAAATGAGCGGCAATAAATAAGAGAATTCGGATAGACTTAAACATGGCTACCGGCAAAAAGGTTTCCTCATAATCGATCCATTCTTTCTGAGTGAACCATTTAGTAACAAGTCTATCTTTAAAGGTTTTTACCTTCCCGTCTGCTCCTGTCTTCCTCTTGTAGATCTACTTGCATCCAATGGATTTTATCCCTTCGGGTGGTTCTACAAGTTTCCAGACCGGATTAGAATACATAAATTTCATATCTGAATTCATAACTCTTTGCCAAAGAACTGCATCTTTGTTATGAAATGCTTCATTGTAGTTACAGGGTTTGGTATTTAATTCTGTCGGGATCTTATCAAAAGACTCTTCCAAAGAAACAAACTTCTGTTCTCGGTTCCAATTTACCCGCGTTACCTTTCAGCACATGTGCTGAACACCTTCAAATTTGAATGTGTTTCAGACAAGACTTACACCCGGTCCATAATTTTATGGGAGTAGAAGGTACTGACTTAGAAGGTACCGAGTTCATAATGTAAGTCGTTGTCTATAAAGCGAGTCCCCAAAACGAATCGGGTAAACCTAAATAACTCATCATGGACCTTACCATCTCCATAAAAGTCATATTTCTTCTTTCTGCTACACCATTCTGTTGTGGAGTGCCAAGTGCAGTCAACTATGATGTAATCCCCTCTGATGACAAGTAGTCTTTAAACTCTCTAAAGAGGCATTCCCCACCACGGTCGGATTGTAGTGATTTGATACTTTCACCCAGATGCTTCTCCACCTTCGCCTTGAATTCTTTGAATTTCTCAAAGCATTCAAACTTACGGTGCATCAAGTAAATGTATCCATACCTTGAGTAGTCATCAATGAAATTGATGAAGTACTCAAAGCCACCTCTAACCCGGATTGTCATAGGACCACACACATCAGAATGAACCAACTCCAACGGTTCTTTAGCTTTATAGCTTTTGGCCAAAAATGGCCTCTTGGTCATTTTACATTCTAAGCAAGATTCACAGACTAGAAGTGGCTCCACTTCTAATGAACTTAAAGGTCCATCTGCTACCAGTCTGTTTATCCTTTTTAGATTAATATGACCTAAGCATAAGTGCCAAAGAAATGTTTGGTTCATTAAAGTAGAAACTTTCTCTTATATGATAAATTGTATTTGTTATTCATTTCAGTCGGTTGTAGTATAAGAGAGATTGGAGTAATAATATAAAGATCATCCACAAATGTAGCATAACAGATAACCTGTTTATAATCCTTAATAGCCACAAAATTAATAAAATAAATCAAATATCTGTCTTTTACCAATCCATAAACGGAAACTAAGTTCTTCTAAGTACATAAAGATAATATCACAATATTAAAATTCGATCGCTACCAAAACTGAGAGTTACATCTCATACTACAACTGCTGTTACTTTTGTATTATTATCCATATGCAGGTAAATCTTTCCATCACTAAGTTGTCTGATTTTCTGAACCCCTGTAAACAATTGCAAACATGATTAGTGGCTCCAGTATCTACACACAAGGTACTGGTAGATAATACCACTAAACATGTTTTCACAACCAGTGAACATAAATTATCATTGTTGTTCTGCTTACTGAGAAATACTAGACATAGTTTTTTTCAGTGCCGTATCTAGTTGCAGTGAAAATATCTGCCTTTTGGTTTTTTCACACCAATTTGTAGCCCACTAACTATCCTAAAAATCGCGTATCCCTGTTTCTGAACTTTTTTTCTTCTTCATGCATTTCGGTCTAGAGGAAGAACCTTTTTTTAAAACAGACACATTTTTTGGTATTGAAGGAATACTATTCGTAGTTAATGTTATATCCAAATTACTTTTTCAGTCAACAAAATTTGGTCCCGTAAGTTTATTTTTTTTCAGTATTAAAACGAGTGGGTTGAAAGTCATTTTAATTTTAAAAATCACATAATTAAAAAAATTGTTATTTAAGATGAGCAAAATTTTAAATTTATTTTAATTTGATTCCCTCTACCATTTTAAAATTAATTCGCCAGCAGCCTGGTAACCTGAGAATAGTATGCCTTTATAGGAAGACATCTACTATTTTTCATAAGACTAGACAGACCAATTGTTTTTAATTTTACTATATAGGCAACTGATCATGCCAAGTAAAATTAAATAGCTGACATAATTTTCGTCAAGTATATAATATCAATAACTCAAATGGAGAGAATACTATTATATACAGCTAAATGTTAATCATCACCTAATCACAAATCAATCGTTTCGTAATGAACCCTTCAGATGAAGAAGTGATCCACACTAATAATTATTCCTAAATGAGATTTGTATTGGCGATACGGCAATTAATCTGCCTATTAGGGAGGAAGACCTTATTGTTGACACGCATGATTTAATTGTATCGCCTACAAACTGGTGATGGAGACCACGGAATTTATCTGTGAATAAATTTCATCTCCCACTTAGATTTTTGAAACAAATTTTAAGATTTTAAAAATTCGTTTAACTAAAATAAATTTATTAATTTCAAAAAACACACGATCTAAAATAATCAAATATCTTCCCGTGTACACGATTTCAAATATTTTGGTTTATCAAACCATCTTTTCGTGTTTAAATGCGTAATAAATAAATTTTTATAAATGCACAGTTTTTCCTTCAACTTTTCAGCTAAGGTACTGATTAAATATATTTATTTATTTTATTTTTTGTTCCATAATTTTTAAAAATTAATAATTTATTTTAATTAAATATTTTTTTATTTAATTAACTTAAAATTCGGAATTAATTTTCACATTTTTTCAATATATCCGATTTTATAAAAAAATCATCTTAAACATGATATTTTGTAAAAAAAATATCTAAAGCCTTTTCATTTGATTAAAATTAATTAATTAAAAAAACTTAATTTTATTTTACATTACAAAATATTTTAATTAAAACTAAAATTTTGAATTAATTAAATTAACAGGATAAGTAAAACATATATGCAATCATCCACGCAGTTCATACATATATAAGCACGATGCATATATCCCAGTTTTATGATCCAAGTAAAACGTTGAAGCGCTTCCGTCTCCTAAAAAGGATAAGCTGTAATAATCATTTTTTATCTCTGATTCTTGTGTCCTGATTGCATCAGACTTTTCTGATACTATTTAATATATTAATATATATCAAATCAGTCCCGTATCTATCAAAAAATCAACACAAAGCAACCCCGGAAGGAAGAAAATAGCTAGCCACCACCAACCACCACCGGCGCTGCCTTGCCACTGCCTTCAGGCGATTCTTGCTGCCTCATCTGAGTTTTGTTTTTGATGAGCTTTATATTGTTAAAAACTGTCAAAATATGAAATTTTTTTGTCAAAAATCTGCTTGAAAACTGCCTGAAAAACAGTTGAAAAAATTGCCCGAACCACAAAAAACGTTGCTGGCCACAACAGCACTGCACAGCCAACTTCTCGAGGCATTTTTAATCTCTTCCCGAACTTCGTTTTCAAAGTACTTTATAACGAAAGAAAACTCTCAAAAAGTACTATTTCTTATAAAACAATCAACTCAAAAACTGTCCTAAAAATTGCCGAAAAAATTGTCCAAAGCTGATGCCTCAGCACCGCCGCCTGGAACCGCTAACTTCCCGAGGCCATTCCAGCCTCATCCGAACTCCATTTTCGATGTTCTTTATACCTTTAGAAAGATCTCAAAAATTAGAATCTTTCTGTCAAAAAATTGCTCAAAAATAGTTCGAAAAATCGTCGAAAAATTGCATGGAAACTGTTGTCGTTGGCCACCAACGCCGCTGCCTTTAACTGCCTGTTTGGGTTGTGATTTTAGCCTAATTTTTTTTTGGGTTTTGAAAATATTTTGAGCTATGTTTTATTGCTATTTTATGTTTAAAAAATTACCAAAAAATAATCCCAAAAATGGCCCAAAAAATCATAAAAACTGTCGCCAAACCACCACCGTCAAAGCCGTCAAAATCGGGCTATTTTGGTGATTTTCCCCCGTTGTTTTTAACTTTTTATGCTGTTTTTGGATACATAAATACCGCAAAAAACTCACTGAAAAAAATCGTTTAAGACTATTAAAAAATTATCGCAATCTGTGGCCCGTAAAATCCCAAAGCACAGCCTATGCCGCCTCCGTTCTTCCTATTCTTAGATATATTTAACATGTTCTTAAATAATCTAAACAGATATTTAAAAATATAAAACTAACTATTACATCAATCCTATGTCTCGAAACCTCACATTCAATCTATCATGATCAACTCTCGTGATTAAAAATAATAATCATCATTCATAAACCATCCAATCAAACATGAATTAATGACGATAATAAAATTGGGATTAACGCTTGTAAAATAAAGTTAGCAACGATTCTAAAACTACCTAACCCAATAATCGAAAATAAAAAATAAAACGGCTCTGATACCAATTGTTAGAGGTAGGACTGTCAAAATTTTTATTTTTACAAACGATTAACGAAAAATAGACGGACAAATGCCAAAACAGGCTCAATATAAAAACTTTTGATGACGAACGATCAAAATAAAACCCGTGCATCCGAAGTTAATTTAGAAAAATACATTTTTACAAGTCGAATCTTCAACTACGATTTGAATTCGAGTTAAAGCTTCGATCAGATCTTCTAGTATATTTTCTTATGCTATTCCAAGATACAGTGTGGGCTATAATCTTATGAGAACTCGTACCGACAGAATCAGAACAGTTTTAGTCTTAGAAGACAAGTTATGAAATTGGTTCAGCCTACTTACATATTTATAGGGCTACATTAGGGACCTGATGAATAATTATGAGTAAAACTTCCAGTGGAACACAGATATGTATCAGCGATTTTCGCAATTGAGCAAATTTCATAGCGGTATCTGCAATTATGAAAAATTAGAAGCGATTTCTGTAATTTCCATAAAATACTAAATTATAGTTCACACTACTAAAAAATTATAATTACACTCTAACCTATAATCTCAAGACCATCTAGCATTGAGCTCCTGTTATTAAATGCTTACAATTTCTCCCCACGTTAAGATTCTCAATACCCGCCAATTAAATTTAATTATGGACAATTTAATTTAATCGACATCTTGAAAATTTTTAAGTCATTTCTCTTAACTTATTTGACTACCGGATAATCAAATCCACATGTAGGGTTTGACCCGATCAAAACTTATAAGCTTCCTTCATGGGGTATCGTCAATCCCGATCTTTCGGGACGTGAATTCCGTCAATAATTAATATTCGCCACATAAATAATACCTCTATCCAACTCATCAGGAATATAAACCTATATAAGACTGCACCATCTAATGAATCAAAACAACGAATATTAAATATATGCAAATTAATAATTATTTCAAGATTAAGAGGATGAGCACTATTCATAATAACCTTGGGGTGTGAATTAATTTATATAATTAGTATAAATTTAATTACTCCAAAATCCCGTTCAATACTCACAAAGTGTACTAGTACAGAGAGTCGGCGTAATAGACGACACTATTATCTGTTTTTCGTAACTAAAACAGGTTAACTAAAACTTTGTGCTACAGTCGTACTGATGGTATGTTCATTTCCATCTAAACTGTTAATATAAAACTTATATTTTACAAAAATCTGAAATCGATTTTCTGTGTGCAAGCCGTACTTTACATACCACATTAAATATTATATAGAATATCGAATATCTATGTATAACATTAAAGAAATGATACACATATACTGCTCATAAAAATTCTTATAAAATAAAAAATTAATTTTATTAAAATAAAATTAAATAGTAAAAATATGATTTTCACTCAATCGTAACCGAGTCAACCCTTCAATATGCCATCTCAACAAATCTTAAATGAGAAAAAGGCTATATTTTTTTATTTTAAGTTATATATAAAAGTGTAAAAATACCATTTTATTCTTACTTATAAAATTATAAACTAAATAATTTTTTTTTGAAAAAACTCTTATAGAAACATATTTTCAAGGGTAATTTTAAATTCATGTTTTTTATTTTTTAATACTTATTTTATTTATTAAAATATTTGTACATAGTACATTATTACTAAGGGCATGTTTGGAATGTCAAAGAAGTTAGACTTTTAAGATGTTTAATTTCTTTATAAAAAAAAAAGAGAAATAAAGAAAAGTTAAGGTTTTGGGATAATTTTTTAGAGTAATTTTTTTTATTTATTTTTATTTTTTATTATAATGTCTAATATATTTTTATTTTTTTTTGCTTTCAAATTGCAGTAATTAGAATATTAGCATGCCTTTTTATTTTATTTTTGTGAGAATTGTTGACTTTTTTAATTGACGATAGTATAATAATTTTAGTTTAAAAAAATTAAGATATTTAAAATTTGTATAAGTTTTTTTTTTTTGGGATTTAGAGATAAAAAAAAGTTAATTAATTTTTAAAAAAAACAAAACAGTATAACTTAAAAGTTGACTTTTTTATAAAAAAATTATTAAAAAAAAATCAAACAGGGACTAAATATGTCTTCCCAAAAAAAAAAATGTATCTTTGCATTTAGAATCACCTATTATCAACCGTCATTTCTTGCTTTCACCATCGGAGGGCATCCAACGGTTCAGGTGAAGTAGGAGGGAAACAACATCAGCCGTTAGATCTCACCGTTCGCTCTCCACTCGCACATGTAAACCTCACTAGGGTTGAAAAACTTTCTACCCCACTCTCGCTCTGTCATTCACTCGAGTGCTTAATCTATCGACGAATCTCGAGGTAATCGAATCTCTTCCTCTACACTCCATCCACAGATCTCTTCAATACATTCAAATTTAGCATTTCTTGGCTTTCTTAGTTCTACATTCAATTAATCTCTCTCTCTCTCTCTCTCTCTCTCTCTCTATATATATATATATATATATATATATATATATATTATGATCGCCATTTACGATGAGACCCGTGCTTAAAAGACATTTTCACTATTGATGTAAAATATATTGGAGATTTTTTTTACCCTTATTTTATTATATAGATAGATCTAAGTTTGTACTGCAATGCATTGTATCTGTGATTTGATCTCTGGAGTGCCCGAGCCACGGGCATTTCATTTGTTCCGTGTAATTCTTAATACGATTTGAGTGAGTTCTAACTTTTGATCTTTTCAGATCTTCATATCATCGATGGAATTACTGCAGTCTAAGTTTAGATCCAATCTATGTATGCATGCTCATTTATACTCACAGTGTATGCATATAAAAGATGCTAGATCTCCAAATTTTATATTTCATCGCATGCATTTCTGTGATTTGCTCTCTGAATTACACAAACCACGGTAATTTGGTTCGTCTTGTTGTAGAGTTTTATACAATTCGAATGAGGTATGTTCGAAATTTGTAGATCTGATTTCTGAAACGTCTAGTACGTTGTTTTCAGATTGACCGATGTTTGTTTTGTGATCATTTCGTTGCTAGATCTGTTGAAGATCTTTGGATTGAGTGTTCACACCACATGTAATCTACTTATTTTGTGGTCTGTCATCTGGAAAACTTTCAAAAAGTTGGATCATAGGACCTGTGGAATTCTGACTCGTCCATTACGGTGAGATTTTTCATATGTTGCATGAAACCTCCTCTTTGATTTATGAATTTGAGTAATTGTTATGGGTTATATCTGTACTATCTAGACTATCTTACAAAGAGAGAACACTAATTTGATGTTTTTCAGTTTTGAAGCGGTATGGATTTTACATACTTCCCAAACTACCCTCAACAACTGCGTCCTCTTGCCCCCTCTCTCTCTCAAATAACTACCTGTAACTGTCCACCCTTTCTCCCTCTTTCTCTATAAAATATCGATTAAATTTTTTCTCAATTACTTAATTTTAAAATAATACTACTTTACATTTACACACGCATGCATGCGTGTGCCAACCTCTAGTTTGTTATTCATTGTGAATTTTTGTTGCAATCTCTTAACTTTGCGTGGACTTGAGTACACTCTTTGTTTCTTTAAGCCTATTATGCCTTATATGAGATACGACTTTATAATTTTGAGTTATATTTGAAGACTTATATCAAACTGAGTATGAAGTTTTTAAGACTTCATTAATCAACCTTACGCTTCTGAGCTGCTAGATTTCCTGGGGATTTTATCACTTCAGTATCAAACTGAGTATGATTCTTCTGGTTTCTACTTTAGATTTGTTCATTCAACCTACCTTTTTTTTATTATAAACATTGTTCAATTGAATTCGTTATTATAGTTTATTTTCAAATCTATTGAATTCATTCCTAAGTTGTACACTTGTACAATCTTCTTGAAATTGTTTGGTATTCAGTAACCTTTTTGAAAAAACAATTCCAGTTAGTTTTGTGAATTGAGTTCATTATCTCTGGTTAATTTTCAGGATAGATGAGAGAAATCCTTCATGTTCAAGGTGGTCAGTGTGGAAACCAGATTGGATCAAAATTTTGGGAAGTTGTTTGTGATGAACATGGCATAGATCCAACTGGAAGGTACATTGGAACTTCAGATTTGCAACTGGAGCGTGTCAATGTATACTACAATGAAGCTTCTTGTGGGAGATTTGTTCCGCGTGCTGTGCTTATGGACCTTGAGCCTGGCACCATGGACAGTGTTCGGACTGGTCCCTATGGCCAGATCTTCCGCCCTGATAACTATGTTTTTGGTCAATCAGGTGCCGGAAACAACTGGGCAAAAGGACATTACACTGAAGGTGCAGAACTTATTGATTCGGTTCTTGATGTTGTGAGAAAGGAGGCTGAGAACTGTGACTGTCTTCAAGGTATAATTGCATGTTCTTTTTTGAGGTTATTATAGGGATTTCTGACTTTCCCGAACTTTTATGTTTTGAGAGGCTTGTTCTCCCCCCCCCCCCGAATTTAATTAAGTTCAACGCAGAATTGTGTGTGGTGGTTATTTTTTTGTGTAAGATTCAAGGTTGTCCAAGAAATCAACTATACTAGACTGCACTGAATCTGTTTTGCTTCTAACAGTTTTCACAATCACTGTGATATGGTTCTTTATTAATTGCAATACTCTGAGCCATGTGTGCTCCCTCTCCCCTTTTCATAGAAGAACAATCAATTTTTATCCCCCCTGTTTTCTTGACATCTTTGAGTCATTGAAGAGTTTCTCGAAATAAATTTCAGTTGTTTATAAAAATTGTGTATCGTTTTGATTGTAGCTAACTTGTGGTTCAATAATATTTTGTCATTTTGCAGGCTTTCAGGTTTGCCATTCACTGGGTGGAGGTACTGGTTCTGGAATGGGTACCTTGCTTATTTCAAAAATTAGGGAGGAATACCCTGACAGGATGATGCTCACATTCTCTGTGTTCCCATCACCAAAGGTTTCTGATACGGTGGTTGAGCCGTACAATGCCACACTTTCTGTTCATCAGCTTGTTGAGAATGCAGATGAGTGCATGGTGCTTGATAATGAAGCTCTCTATGATATCTGTTTCAGGACTCTTAAGCTTACCACTCCTAGCTGTGAGTATACTTTTTTCACCCTTGCCCTGGTCGCATGAGTCTAGGTTTTTTTTGTTGAACCACCTGATTGATATTGCTGTTGTTTTAATATTTATTACAATTATAATGCTCTGTGATGTCTTTTTATTTTCATTTTCTTTCAAGTGCCTGTATAGTTGATCTTGATGAAAAGAACTCAATATCTTATGGGCAGTAAAGGTGAAGCTTTCGGAATAGTGAATAAGTTGCACTTTTTGTTCTTAGATTCCTCTGCATATGAAGGCCCTTAGTTGCCTGTATAAAAGGTTGGATATTTTCGATAGGCTGGAAATGGAAACAGTGTTCTCTAGCAACTTGGCAACTCAAAAATTGTGCTTTTTTGGAGCTCAAATGCTTCCTTCAATTATCTTTTATATGTTTTTATTGATTTATGTGTAGAAATGAATAAATGCACAATCTTTATGAATGTGGGCAGAACATGTTCGTGGTTTCCATTATGTGCTTTTCTTGCTGGTTTTGCTTGTTGCAGGCTGCTTGTTGTGGGTCCAAATGCACTAGAAGTCAAGTGATATTTGTTTTGCATCACTAGTGGTCCCCTTCTTTATTTTATTGTGATATTGAAGCAAGGGAATAGTGGATAACTAGTCCACATCTGCTCTATGTTATGTGAAATGACATAAATTCAATTATGTTATTTTATGGATTTATGCCCTGTTCTAGCACCAACTTTTTTGTTGTCATGCGTAAGCAACATCTTGAGGTGGGATCCACATTGCGTTCTATCCTGAAGTTACTGTTCATATCTGTATGGCTGTCGAAATTGATATTTTTATGCCTTTAATATGTCCTTGCTGGCTAATCCTCTAGTTTGTTTCTCAACTGTAATATGTGATAGTTGGTTTTCATGTTATTGTTCAATGATTTTTGGAATCTACTGCAATAGAGGTTAATAGAATTCGGGCCCTCCTTTCTTTTGTGATTGTAGAAGACATTTTCTCCAAGAGCACCAATACATTATTACATTTGTAAATGCTAGCATCTTTAGTTAGGAAAGATCACTTATAGTTTAGTTTCTGGTTGCAGTAGAATTAAGATACACCAATGTCAAACATTAAGAAATCTCTGTTATTTACCGCATCAGATTGAAGATTGGATTTTTTCTTTGTTCTAAATTTTATGAATTCTGTAAAAAACCAACCTCTCCTAGTCTCTATTCTCCC
>JAOTRH010043556.1:0-19968 GCA_034768845.1 Heliamphora exappendiculata
AAATATATAGGGCTCTTTTGTTAATTTGATTTTAAGTTAATTTTTTTGTATAATTTTATTTTAAGTTTTAAAAATAATTTTTAAATATTTAATTTTTATAAAAAATTAATCTTTATAATAAAAATTATAATATATTAAAAATATATAAAAATTATATAAAAATAAAAAAGTTAAAATTCTTTAAATTTAAATTAAACTTTTTGCTGAAAGATATTTTTAGTACATGTGAAGAAATAAATTCTTCGCCGACAAAAAAACCTCTCAAATGAGGCGCGGACGCACAATTTATTAAGCTGTAGTTAAGAAATATATAATTTATAAATATTTATGCAAAGTATATTGATATATGTAAAAATAGTAAATTTTATATTAAAAAATATATTGATATTAAAATAAATTGTCTTCATTAAGTTATTATTCAAAACTCATTAAACTCTCTTTAGTAGCACTCTTTATATATTTTTTTTTTCTTTTAACCGCGAGAAAGGGGACTGGCATTTTTATAAATTTTTTTATCAAATTTCTTTATCTATATTTTTTTTTTGAGTTGAAAAGCGAAACTTTTTAACTTTTTAAATTTTAAATAAAAAAATAAAAAATTTAATTTAAGCCAACTTAAAACCGGTTGCCGAACAATACCATACTAACAAAATTTTGATTATAAAAAACAAAAACAACCATATTAACTTTTACAAGTACTAAAAAAAATAATATCAAAAATTATATAAATCGACGGGTTTTCTTATACAGACAGAGTTTATGTTAATAACTTTGTTATGATCATAAACATAAGTACCATTTAAATTTACGTTAATGTGCAAATAAATTTAAAAATAAATAAATTTATAATAAAATACACGTATTTCCTTAAAAAAATAGATATAAAAATATTTACCTTCTATTTGATTAAAGAATGTAGAGAATAATTAAAATTATTTATTTCTAAAATATTATAAAATTAACAATTGAAAAGCAAAACGAGCGATGGTATTTATGTGGAAGAGAAGTAGCACTACAACAATGACACATTCAATGATGTGATGCAAAAGAGACATGTCCGATCAAAAAAAAGGGAAGAAGATGGATTGAATAGGTTTATTTTATTTTTAAAATAATTTTGTTTAATTAATTTTTTTACAACTCATATATATTTTGATGCAAAACTTATAGAAGGTAACTTTTGTGATTATTAATTATTTTTTATTAAAAAAATTTAGAAATGATAAATTTATATAATTTAGAGATAATTAAAATAGTATTACTATAAAAGTGGGTTTTCTAAAATTGTAAGGGTTGCAACTGCGTCGCTTATCTCCTCCTCGATCTATTCTACCAAGAGTATCATGTGATTGGTTTACGTTATGTTTTTATTTAATTATGCAATAAAAAAATTCACATAAAATTATATTAATTTATTTTTATTAGATAAATAAAAAATAAAAGTAATTTTTCTTAATATGTATTGCATATTCACATTTGTTGGTAGCATGCCACGTGATACTTTGAAACTACCTAGGCTTCATTTGGCAAAAGAGTTAAAAGCTCAATTTTTTTTTTTTGTCTTAAAACCAAAGAAGTTGAAAAATTTCGTTTGGAAACCCATAAAATTTTAGCCTATACATTAGTTTTATATATATATATATATATATATATATATATAATTTACTCATTAAAATATATCAAACAAGATCAATATAGAATATAAAATTAGATAAAATAAGTTTTAAAAATTATAATAATTTTTTTTGGACTTAGAGATGTTTTGGCTTAAACCCACTTAAGTCAGTTTTTTGACTTATTGCATTTTGATTTAAAGTCAATCATACAGTCTACTAAACGAATTTTTTACTTATTTAGTTTAAAATAACTTTAAACAAAAAATTTAACTTAAAACTAAATTACCAAACGAAACCTTAATAATTTTCCGTGGCTAGGGTTATATTTTCAATAGAAAGGCTTTGTTGGAATGGGATTACAGTTCAGTATTTTCACCCCTTTAAAATCCTCTTTTGTAAGTTAGAAATAAACTTATAATAATAATTTGATTAGTTTATCTTATAAAATATTTTTAAAAATATTTATGTAAAAATTTAATTTAAGCAAATATTAATAAATACATGAACAAATTACAATTTATCTTATAAAATAGATGTTAAAATGAATGTTTCAAGCTTAAACATTTCGAATCGTTATTATGGATTCACTCTAAATTTATAAAATAGGGTCTTGAAAATATTCGAGACGTGAGGTGATCCATGTTGAAATTTATGTAGTTCATTTTAATTATTTAAATTATTGATCTTAGTGTGTTCATTAACGTACAAAAATTAAGTTAATTAAATATTATAAATATTTAAATAAATTACATTTGCCTTAAAAAGAAATAATGAGATTTATTTATAATTCAAGAGATGGGGAGAAATCTCTACAAAAAAGTAAACACCCCAAGGAAAAAGTTATCAAAAATCATACTGATACGATGCTTAAAAAACATTTTTTTAAAAAAATTTTAACTTGAGCGTCGGAGTGTTTTTTAATTAAACCTGACCGAAACGTGCTAACAAAGTTTTTATTTTTGCAAGACCTAGACAAATATCTAGGAATGACAATGGGGCAGGGCGGACCCAGAGATTAGTTCTCCCATACATGTCTCCTATTTGATCGGGACAGGAACAAAAAAAAATATCGAAAAAGTAGCTGGGAACGGGGCGGGTACAGAGATATTTCAGGTATAATTTTTAAAATTTTAAATAGTAATATTAATAAAAATTATAAATAATATAATAAATAAATAATAATAATTGATGAATTAATATAACTAAATATACAAAATATAATAAATAAAAAATATAGATAAATATAATATTTTAATATTTTAGACTTATTATATTTATAAAATATATATTTTATATATATATTAATATTTAGAAAATATTTATTTTATGTAATCGGGGGTAGGACGAAAAAAAACGGAACAGGGAGAGCAAATACCGTCCCCACCCCATTTGTTATCGGGGGCGAAAAAAACTCTACAAATCGAGACAAGAACAGGGCGGAGTCGAGGCGGGACAGAAAAAATTGTTATCCCTACAAATATCGACATAACAGAGTTTCATAAGTTTGGCAAAGGTGCTCGACATTTCCTTGTCGTTGTTCAAGACCAGAAATATAGGTCAAAAACATTGACCTAGGTTGTGATAACATTTTTTTATCACACACAAGATAAATATAATTTATTTAAATACTTAATAATATTCAATCAGTTTAATTTTTTGAATGAATAAAGTATACTAAAATCTATAAAATAAATAATTGAGAGATCATCAAAAGAGAACCTAACATGAGTCCACAAGCCCAAACAACACCTTCTGATTGGGAATTCCAACAACAGCAGAGCCTAACCTAATTAGTAATGGTAGGATGATCTACTTATTTTATTAAATTTATATCTTAAATAATGTAATACAAGTGTACTAAATTTAAGTAAAGTTAATGTAATATCTATTTGCATCAATATTAAATTTAAGTAAAGTTAATGTGAGATCTATTTGCATCAATATTTGTAATTGTATAATATTATTTAGAATATAATTAATAAAATAAATTAATCATGCTAACATTATTGTAACACAATAAATACGTTTCTTTTGCCTTTCTTCTCTTTATTATCTGTAATCTTTTCCAAAGAAAAAAATTACAATATTGGAGGGCCATTAATTGGCCCGGTTTGGGATAATTGCTTATTTGTATATTTTATTTGGTTTATTTTTATTTTTAAAATTTTTTTCATCACTTAGTCAAACTATTATACTCTTCAACTCCTGTTGCCGTGCGGGACAAAATAAGAAAGTAAAAACAAAATTTATCAAAATGTAAAAAAAGTCAAAAAAGATAAAATAAATCAAAATAAGCTAACAAGTAAAGTTTTATATTGTTTATTTTCGTTTTTAGTGAATTTTTTTTTATCTTTTGATCAAAATTCTTTACTTTTTTTAATTTATTTTATCAAGATAATTTGACACAATAAAAATTTTAATAAAAAAATTAAAGAAATTTAGAAAAGATAAAATAAACCAAATTTAGAAAATTTAGCCCAGGACCAGTATAGAAGAATGGGCATGGGTGCATGAGAAGCCCATGCACATCATTTTGATATATATACAATATAGCCAGCCCCGTTTGGGGGAAAATTTTGAGATTTTTACTTTTTTTATATTTTTTATTGTTTTAATATTTTGCCTAATTTTTTTACTTTTTTTGTATTTGCTCGATGCGGTGAATTGAGAAATCAAACAATCTTTATCAAATGATCAAAAAATTCACTTAAAAAAATAATTAATATAAAATTTGGTTTATTAGCTTATGTTTATTATTTTTAATATTTTGACTAAAATTTTTTATTTTTTTGAATTGTCACGATGAGATGGGTCAAAAAATTAAAAAATCTTGATCAAAAAATAAAATTTTTTTAATAAAGATAAAAATAAGTAATGTAAAATTTAGTTTATTAGTTTATTTTGCTTATTTTTTTGGTTTTTTCTAAAAAAAATTTATGTTTTGATTAAAATTTTATTTTTCAAAATTGTCTTGATCAAAAAAATCAAAAATATGATAATTTAACTAAATCATAAAGAAATTTTAGAAGTGAACAAGATATTAAGCTCATGACCCAAGTATGGCCCGTGAGAAGTTTGAGCTACCCTAGAAGGACAGCACATGACAATTTAGGCCCATAGACAATGATAAGTACGGTCCAAAAAATTTCATTCTTGAGATAATATCTCGAGAAGGACGAGATATAAGGTAGAGATGAGGAAAAACATTTGATTTACCGAGATAAGAGAAGAAATACGAGAAATCTAAACTACCTCAAGTGAGACCTTTATAAAATGATTAGTATTCTCAAATAAAAGGTACAATATTCATATTAATTCTTACTTAGAAACATGTACATAAGATAATCTTAACTTCTGCGTTATAGTACTTTTCGATCAACCATGACTAAAAAGTGTTAAACACTATTCTTATTCTTGTAAAAATTAAGTAAGAACTGAAAACACATTCACGAATTCGACAAAAATATTTAGAACATTTTCGTTATTCGAAACCAAAGAAATAAGTCAATCTAATTCACATAAGTTGTAGTAATGTTTTTCAACACACACAAGTTCAGTAAAAATAAAAAAAAATAAAATAAAATAAATAAATAAATAATTATTTCATGCATAATTATATATGTAATCATTATTATATGTAAGGAAATCATTTTTTAACAAAATACTTTTCTTATTTGTTTAGCATGTAAGTTTATAAAATTATCTTTTAGTCCAATACATTTTTACAAAAAAAAAAAAAAAAAAAACTCTTAATTCATATTCTAAAAGACAATTTAGAGTAAATTTGCACAAAAGAAGAGTATGAGTATCATTTCTCTTATATTTATTATCTGACATGTCATTTCCTTATTAATGACATGGTTTTGGTTGATTTGTAATTTAAGAAATTAATAGTATATTGATATTGCTAGTACTTGGCCATCCAAAAAAATGGTTAGCACTTGGACTATTAGGCTTCGTTCATTTAACAAAAAGAATAAAAAAAGAAAAAAATAATTATTTTATTATTTTGCACGTGTGTTCAGTTGATGTAAAAAAATATGAGTTATAAGAAAATACTTTTTTAGTAAGAAATATTTTTCCATAAAACAAATCCTATAAAATATATAAGATTATGCATCGCAAAAAAGTTAAAAACAAAATTTTCTACGAACTTTCTTGCGAACTAAACAAATGACAGAAGACGGAAACTAATTCTTTTATTTTTTTTCCCTTACTTTACTTTTACTTCACTTTTCTCATGAAATACTTTTTTGCAAGACTTTCCAAACAACTTAATAGATCATTATGGATATGATTACTGATTTGTGATTTATTTTACACTAAATTGTATTTGATTGTGAGAACAACAGAAAAGGATAAGGAGCGAAACATGTCATTTATGTGAGTAAAATAGTTCAATGTGATAAAACTATATAGATCTATTTTCATTTAATCCAATTATGACTTTCAAAACTCCCAATCAAACATGACCTAAGAGCCAACTAGAATCTTCCATGTTTTTGTGAAATTGAATGGGCCTAGTACTTGGGCCAGCCTAAAAGATCGTAGAAATGGGCTCTTGCAGCCCAGAAAAGGATGACATCGGTATATCAAATCACGTTAAAATTGATGCCTTGTTTAGGGTGTCAAGCATCTACACTTTTAAGAAGTTTAGTACATTTTTATTAAAAAAATAAAAAAAAACTTAAATTATTTGGAGAAAATCTTATTTTCAACATTTTGTAAAAATATTTAATAATATTCTCTTTCTTTTTTGTTTTTAAGTATAGTGTTTGGGACAGCAATACAACTTTTTTTTAGGAGTATAGTTTATTTTGTTTATGGGAGTATTATAGGTATTTTATTTTTAAAAAATAAATTGTTCGGAATGTGATTGGTTTTTTTCTTGAATAAAAGTGAAGAAAGTTAAACTGATATTTTTTAAAATTCCAATTAGTATGAATTAAAAGCTGGGTTTAAATTGTTTCCAAAAAGTTAGAGATAATCCAAACAGAGGTTGATCTAAAAACACACAAAAAAATAACATAGTATGGGAACAAAAAAGAAAATGCTAAAAGTAATATGCAACAGTCTTATTTTTATCTAATTTACTATAAGGAAAACAAAATTAGACCACTTGCAACATGTAGGTGATGTTTGACATTGTTAAAATGAGTAGCTTATAAATTGTAGTTTGTAGTAAAAGTTGTGAGTATTTGGTAAAAATTATAACTTATAATTGAAATAGAAAAAAAAATAGTTATAGTTTGTAGTTAAAATTGTGAGTGTTCAAAAAAAATTATAACTTATAACTGAAATTAGTAACAGAACGCTAAAAACTACTAGCAAAAACTTTTCCGAACACCCAAGTAGTATTTAAATATTAAACATAATGATTTTTTAGGTACAAAGTTAATAAAAGTTTCTATAATTATTTTTTGACTAAATTACACTGACCTCCCATGATGTTCACCAAAATATCAACTACTTTCTTTGTGATTTTTGAAATGTCAATAACTTCTACTCATGTCTAATTTTTACATCAAATTAGTTAAACTGTTAAATTCTCGTTACTACTTTAACGAAAATTACCAAAATTTACCAAAACTAGAGGGGAGAAGTGGTTAGGGTAGAGAGATGAAAAAAAAAAGAGAAAAAACAAAAAAAAAACCCTAATTTTGGTGGTTTTTTGTGTGGCGCTTGATTTTTTTTTTTTGCTTTTTCTCTTTTTTTTTTTGTCTTTTCTCTCTACCCTAACTTCCCCCTACTCTGGTTTTGAACGATTTTGGTAGATTTTATTAAAATAATAATAAAAATTTAATAATTATACTAATTTGATGTAAAAATTAAATCAAAATGGGTGTTAGTGATATTTCAAAAATCACAAAAAATATAATTGATATTTTCGTGAATTTCAGAGAAAGTCAGTATAATTTATCCTAAGTTTTTTAACCAAAATATATTGATGAATAGCATAAAGAAATAACTTAATAATATTTCTTATGACCTAATTATCTAAAAGTAATATTTGCTGAATTTTAACTTAAATTAAAAATTTATTTCATCAGAAGTAATTGTACTTCGATCAACAATTTTCGCATTTGAAAATAATAACTCATTAATTTAAACCGTTCACAAATAAAAATAGTTTTCCATTTTTTCAAACTTTGTATAAGGGCTAAACTAAATTGAAAAAAATTATGAAAGTTGAAGTTAACTACTTTTAAGTCCTAAATTAACAAAATACTTTTCTTCTTAGTCTTGGTATTAAGAATTATATACAATTTAACTAAAGAAGTTAGAGTCTTTTATTTGATTGATGTATATAATTTTTAAAAAATTTAGTATCCATTTGGGGAATGTCTAAAAAGTTTGATTTTTAAGAGTTTAAAATTTTCAAAAAAATAAAAAAAAAAGAGAAAAAAAAAGTTAAATTGTTTAGAATAATTGTTGTAGTAAACTTTTTAGCTTTTTAATTTTTTTTAAATTTTTTACTTTTTATTTAAATATCTAAAATGCTTTATTAATTTATCTTATCATTACGATTTGTAAGAATAAAAATATGTTAGCAAAAAAAATCAAAAAAAAAAGATAAATAAGCAACAAAAAATTTAAAGTTATCAAACACGTGGCCTATGTATTATGTAAGGTATTACATTTTAAACAATTTTTCTAAAAAACTTTTATTTAAATTAACAACTTTTTGAATTAACCACAATTATTAGTTTATTTAAATTATTTGAAAAGAACGCAAAATGTCCTTTTCCCATTTTGGGCATGATCAGCAACTGACTTAATTTTTTTAAAAAAAAGTATATTTTTATTAAAAAAATTAAATTAGGTTCGTAGTAAGTTATTTAGAAATTTTTTTAAAAAAATTAGTTGATTAGTTAAAAAGTTAGTTTTTTATTCAAATTGAACAGTATTACCTTAGTTTTTTATTCAAATTGAACAGTATTACCCTTCTATATAATTTATATTAATAATTATGTATATTTGACATTGGCAGTAAATAATTTATCAAATAAAAGTATTATTGTCATTTAGAATAAAGTGAGAGTTTGAATAGAATATTCTATAAATTAATATTTTAATTTAATTTTTATTTTTTCCCAAAAATAATTAAAAAGTTAATATATTTGCATTTATAATATAAATATTGGTATGTATAATAATAATTTATTAGATATTTTGAATCTTATTCTAAAAAGTAATGTAATTTTTAATAAAAGAGTAAATTCAAATACCTCATGTGAGTATCTAACTAAAATAGAAATACTCACCAATTTTAATATTTAATTTCAAAATCACTCAACCATCCCTCTTACCTCCCACTAAGTACTGTAGGGGCTGAATCCAACATAAAAAAAGCTAAAACTCATTTTAGTTTAGAAATAGATTTTTTGGGCCTAACTCTACCACTTTGAGCCCGTGAGCCAGCTCGGCTCGGAGACCCAGCCCTTGGCTCGCCCTTTAGCCCGCTTTTTGAATCTGCAACGGCTAGCCAGACTCGACCCGAGGCCCAACAGTCAGAAAATGACACCAACGGATTAGATCAATTCTAAATTGAAATCGACAGCTAAGATTAAATAACCGTTGATTAAAAAGTCGTTGGGGCCAGCCCAGACTGACCCGGCCCAACGCTAGTTCTGAATTTTTTTTAAAAAAAATTAGATTTTTTGTTCCTATAAATAGCGTCATTTTTATTTGAAAAAATTCATACCAAATACTCTCTCATCTCTTTACTTTCTCCCTCTCTCAGTCTCTTCTCTTATAATTCGATTGTTCGGTGATATTCGGTGGTTTAATTATTCAGAAATATTCAGTAAAAATTATAACTGTTGGCAAATCAAGAATTGAAATCAAAAATTAAGATCACGATCAAAAATTTTAATCGATCAAGATCAAGATTAAATATCGGAGTTTACTTAATTCGGTTTAATTTATTTTCTATAATTTTTTAATATTAAATTTATTTCGTAATTTTTTTAATTATAATTTATTTTTTAAAAAGTGTAATAGTTATTATTTAAAAAATATTAACTTCATATTTTTTTTGTTACTTTATTAACATTTTAAATTTATTTCAATTTTATAAATTATAATATTTTACTTTATTAAGTTTATTTATGGATCTAAAGATATTTTTCATTAACGAATAAAAAGATATTTTTGTATTTTCACCAAGTGGTTCTAATCCCATTTCTCTTACTCCTCCCAATTTACCCACTAATTCATCATCATCTGCATCTGTATCTGCTGTTAGTGCCATATTTAGTAAAAATGCGTTAAATATTTATAAATTTTTAAAAAAAAATTATGATCGCACCGTAACTGTTAAAACTAAATATAAAATTTGAAATAAATTTCTTTCGAGTAACGCATCGAAAGGTATTAACTACTTAATTATACATTCAAAAAATCACATAAAAATGTACCTATTAATTTGAATACACAAATGCAAATAAATAAGAGTCTAACGAAAAATATTTTTAATTTCTTTTATGATCGTAAATGTGTACAATATTATGTTTTTGATTATATAATAAGAAATGAACATTCATTATTTATGAGTGAATAACCGAAATTTGAATATATAGTATAAGGGGCATTTTTGCCTCAATTTCAATAATTTTCAAAAATACTATTAGAAATAAGATTTTACAAAAATTTGAAGAAATTAAAAGTGAGTTAGCATATTTATTTAAAAATTTAAAAGGTAAAATTTGTTTAACTTCTGATTTATAAACTGCTAAAAATAATACAGAATACCAATGTATTACTGCACAGTTTATCGATAATGATTGAAATTTATGTAAACGTATTTTTTCATTTACACCTATAGATTTTTTTTATACTTGTCATAATTTAGGTATAGTTATTAGACAAGAATTATGTTCGTAGGGTATTAGTCAAAAAATATATTTTATTACTTTTGATAATAATTCTTATAATAATGAATATATTAATTATTTAAAACGTCATTTAGAACTTCCATTACCTTATTCTTTATTTCATATTCGTTGTTGTGCATGTATTTTGAATTTAATTGTCAAAGAAGGGTTTCAATATTATAATAATTTTCTTATTAGAGTTAAGCTTGTTGTAAAATGTATAAATAGTAGTGTCAAAAAAATTAAGTTTCATAAAAAAAATATGTAATGAAAAAAATATAAAACTTTAAAAATTACAACTTGATGTAAAAATTATATGAAACTCTACATATAACATGTTGCATATAGTAATAAAACAAAAAAATTAATTGATTTATTTTTTTAAATAAATCAAGTAACTAATTTTACTCCACCAATTTAGTCTGATTGACAAAATATTAATTTATACAAAAAAATTTATAAAATTTTTGATTAATCAACAAAATTATTTTTTAATATTTATACTCATACTACTATATTTGTTTTAGAACAATTAAAAAAAAGCAACTATTTATTGAATATTTAGATAATGAAACATATTTTCATATGATATTAGTTATAAAAGATAAATTTAATAAACATTTTGAAGAAATAATACATAATTTTATAATAGCTTTAATATTAGATTTTAGGAGTAAAATTGTTAGTTTATCGTATTTTTAGAAATGATTTATAATAATACAGATTACCATGAACCAATAAATGAAATACTTAAAAAATTATATAATAAATATAAAATTAATATAATACTGCAATCAACACTAACGTCCACTAAGATTTTATTTCGAAATTGTATGAACGATTAATCTTTAATTAAAATAAGAAGACTTTCAAAAGTTCATAGGAGTTATAAAATTGAATTCCAACGATATTTTAACGTAGTAGAGAGCATAGATGAAGAAAATTTTAATATTTTAGAGTATTGAAAACAACACGAGGTATCGTTACCAGTCTTATCCGCGATAGTTCATGATATTCTTGTAGTTCCTGTCTTTACAATTGCTTCTGAGACAATTTTTAGTGCAGGTGAACGGATTCTCAACGAATACAAATCGAGATTAACGCCAAATATGGTGCAAGTTTTGATGATCTCACGCGACACAACTACATATCGTAAAAGAGACAGGAAATTGACAAGAAAGATCATTGGAAGTTGACTTGGAGGATATAACATCTGAATCGGCGGAAGAATTGTCTTGCTCAAATTAAGTTTTATATTTTGGATATGTAATTTTAATATTCTTATATTTGTAATTTACTAAATTAACATTTTATTTATAATTTTAAATAGAAAATAATACAAATTAATGATTATTAAGCTTGTACGTGCAAATCTAGTAGGAATGCACTTGACTGTAGTAATATAATTTTTTTTATTTTTTTAAGTGTAGAATACACTTTGAAGTGTAAAATATAATGTTTATGTAATTATTTAAATTTAATTTTTGATTAATAAAATTTATATTACATTTAATTATTTCAAGTGTTCAAGCTTATTATATTTAAATTATATAATTATTTGAAGTGTTTAAACTTATTACAAAAAATAATAAAGTTATAATAAACTAAGTACTAACTAACTTATAATAATTAATAATATAAACTATAAAGTATAAACTTATAAAGTAAAAATAATAAACTTATATAGTATGAACTATAAACTTAAAAGCTAAAAAATAAATAAAATTTAAACTTATAAATATAACTAATAAATAATAACTAATAAAAACAATAATATACTATAAATTATAAAGTATAAATTATAAAAACTAATAAACTCATAATAATAAAAAACTAACTTATAAATTTCTAATAAAATAATAAACTAATAACTTATAAACTTAATAACAATATTAATAGGTTATAAACTTATAACTTATAATTTATAAACTTATAAAAATATAAAAATATAATAATATAATACTAATAAAGTTATATTGTTATAAATCATAAACTAACTTATTAATTTATTATGAAATTTGATTAATAAATTAATAATAAATTAATATAATAACAACTACTAACTAAGAAAAATTTAAACTTATATTATATAAATTATAACAACAATTTATAAAAAATAAAAAAAAATTCAAAACTTAAAAAAAGTCCAACCGGTACGCCCAAAAGCCCAACTTGAGCCCCCAAAAGTCCAACCGCTTCTTCGTCAATGTCGTGACCATCAACAAGACCGAGCCGTTGAGGCCTTCCATCCCTCCTTCGTGGACCCCAAACCCAACTATCTTCTCTCTTTTTTCTTTGAGTTATCCCAACCCATTTCCTCTCTCTCTCTCTCTCTCTCTCTCTCTCTCTCTTATTTAGCCGGTTTGAGAGCATTTTATTTTTTATTTTATTTTTAAATTAATAAAATTTTAATTAATTATAAAAAGAATTATAAAATATTATTTTTAATTAACGTCAATTACACAATAAGCCTAAAAAAAATGTTAGTATTATTTCAAAATACATATAAATATTTTTATTTTTGTCAAATGTCTTATTTGATTAACTGTACTTTATTTAAAAAAAAAACAAAAACAATTGCTTTTTGTGAACTTCCCTCCAACCCATCTGATGTGGGACCATGGGCAAGCTATGAACCCATCTGATGTGACCAGCTATGAACCCCCATCTGATGTGACCATGGGCTAGTGGGGAAGTATCTGATGTGACCATGGGCAAGTGGGCAAGCTATGAACCCATCTGATGTGACCATGGGCAAGCTATGAAAGTTCTTCATCAGCCATAAGTCATGACTGACAGATTCATTCGTCCGTTGACCTGGTTTTAACGTGGCCCCACCCGTCTATTCCGTTTCGTCCACGCATGTTTAGTGTTCTTCTATTTTTTGGGCCCACTTTAAGGTTTTTTTAAAAAATTTTTTTAATGATGTATTGAGAGTACTTTAGATATAATTAATCAAAACAAAACTTATTAAGTTATTAACATTAAAATAAAGTTTATTCCACACTGTTTGGGAAAATTAATTAAATAGTCTACAGCGAAATAAATATTTTTTTTTATTTTGTACTTAATTAAATAAAATCAACAATAAAATAAAAAAATAATAATCAATGAAACTTCAGCATACCAATTTTTGTGAAAAATCCTTAAAAAATAAACTAATGAGATCAAAATTTAATTCTAAATCTTCAATGTTTCAAAATAATAAATTTACAAAATTTATGCTTTAAACATATTTATAGGATGATAATATTAAAAATAATATTTTAAATATAATAAAAATATTTAATATTTTTTGTGATAAAATAAATACCGAATAAATAACTAAGAACAAGTTTAGATCTTAACAATTAAATTTTTTTTAAAAATTTTCCTCCTGGCTCCGCACGCACAACGTTGTGTGCTAGTCTTTTCCGAATCAGATTTTTGCTCTTTAATCCCCTTTTCAGCCACCAAATCCGAATCCCTTTTTCAAAAGGAATTTAATGCTTCGCCTGTACAAGATAATTGCCCAATAAAAGAGTTTCCTAAAAAAATCAAGACTTCTAAACAAAGCCCATTTGGATAAGTGATTTATTTATTTATTTATTTATTATAAAATAAATTAAAAAAAAGAAAATAAACGAATTTATTTAGTTATTTTGATTTTTAAGTAGTTGATTTATTTATTTGATTTATTAATTTAAATCTTATTTATTTGATGAAATTAATAAAATTATTTATTTAATTACTTATAAATCAAATAAATCAATAAACAACTGAATTAGAAAGAACTACTGAATTAAGATGATTTGGTCTTCAAACTTTTTTCGCCCAAAATCGACCCACCCACTTTGGTTATTCCCAAGTCTTGAAAGTTGCAAATAATTGGAGCATTGGTGAAACTTTTTACTTTTTGCAATGAAATTCTAAAATTAGAAATAACAAAATTAATTAATTTTTTTACCTTATTTATTTTGACGTAAAATATTTTTTAATAAAATTATATTACAATTTCTTTTTCTTTCATATAAAATCGCTTACACTATTTAAACAATAATAATTTTAAACTTACGAAATAAAATATTTTAATAAAATATATTTTATATTAATTTTATCAAATAAAATACCAAAAAAAAAAATTATCACATCCAAAGGAACATAACCTTAAAGTGGACCAAAACGGCTGTGTATATATGAAAAAA
This sequence comes from Heliamphora exappendiculata, assembly GCA_034768845.1. Classification (NCBI taxonomy): domain Eukaryota; kingdom Viridiplantae; phylum Streptophyta; class Magnoliopsida; order Ericales; family Sarraceniaceae; genus Heliamphora; species Heliamphora exappendiculata. The sequence goes on from JAOTRH010043556.1 coordinate 14,677, forward strand.
TTATAAAATATATTTGAAGTACTAATTAGGCGATTCTAACTTAATACTCTCAATAAATAAATAATTATAATTTACACAATGTGAATCACTTTTTATCTCATAATTATTCAACAAATATAAATTATTATATTATTACCATAAAATTTATAATTATCATATCGAATAAAAATACTACGAAATGAAACTCTAAAACTACCAACCAAATAATTACTCTGATAGGAGAGGGGCCAGTCAATGAAAGGTGCAGGATGCGGTGCCGCTCGTGTGCCCATTTTTAACTTCTACGAAAGAGCTGAAGATTAAAAGTCCAAAAGACAGAATATTCAAATTTGGTTTTCTATTTAATATATTCCTTAAATTTGGCAATTGCAATGCCGGCAGGGCACCAAAGGGCGAGATTGCCACGTGGCAACTAGGACCGTGACAAAAATGGTCGGCGATGGAGAGAATATTTTAAAATTTTGATTTGCGGCTGAAAACTATGATGGTTGGCTATGGGCCTATGGCAACGAAAATAGGGTTTTTATTGTAATTGAATTTATATTTAAAATCATAATTATAATCTTAAATATAAATTGTTAATTTTGAATAAAATTGTTAATACTTGTTAAAGTTATAAAATTATATATATATTTTATGTATATTAGGATTGTTGGACCAATTTGCGTGTATTTTGATTAATTATTAATAAAATCAACACTATCTATTAGCGAGGCTTAATTAAATATAAAATAAAACCTCGTATATACTAGTTTTAAAATTTTTATTGCATCTAATCCTTTGTTAGGATTAAAAGGTTTAGATGAAAAGTAAAAAATTTTAAAAAAATGAGTTAGTTATAATGTTGTTTGGATAACTTTTAAGAAAAGAAAAAAAATTAGATAAAGGAAAGAAAAGTAAAGAGAGAAATAATCTATTATTAAGAGATTTTTATCCCTTCAAAACTAAAAGAAAACATAATAAAAGTGAATTGAATGATACAATTTTTCTTATAATGTCAATTATAGTCTTGTATGTCTATATTAAAAGTAATAATTTAACTTAATATTAAAAAGTTAAAAAAGTAAATAAGTATTAAACGCATCACTTCTCTTTATTAATTATTATCAAATAAATAAGAAAAAAAATTAGCACTCTCGTGTATCTTTTGAACAATCAAGCAATAGAAGGGATAACTGTCACTCTTTTCATTCTCTTCCCTTATTTTTTTTTTATAACTAACATTTTCATTCACTCTCACCATCTTTAATCCAGACCAAAAATAAAAAAATTTAAAATCTTACACCTTGAATAGTTTTGATCCCCAAATAGTTTTAAAAAGTAACATTTTTATTTATTAATTTAGAATAAAAAAATATAAACGAATACTATAAGCAAATGCTATAAATACACTTATTTAAATTTTTACTAAATTAAAAATTTAAAACTAAAAATTATACTTTCAGTAGTAACAAACATCCCAATGTGGCAATATCGATGGTGCAATTACAGTCATTTTTGTTATTCTTATCCTTACTTCCTTACTATGGCCCTGTTTGGATTAAATTTTGTAATTTTACTTATTTTTATTTTTATTAATTTTTTCATCTTTAGATTAAAATTTTGTATTTTATCAATTGAAAAAAAAAAAACTTCTTATCGAAAGATTAAAAATTTTTTATTAAAAACAAAAAAAAGTAATATAAAATTTAATTTATTGACTGATCTTTTTTGAATTTTTTTAGTTTGATAAAAAAAATTATCTTTTTCGCTTGTATCGATAAGAAATACCGAAAAGTATATTAATTTAACTACATAATAAAAAAAATATTTAAAAATTACTTTGTACGTAGACAGTTAACCATAGAAATTATATAAAATTGATTCTAACTATCTATTTATATTAAAATTATTAAGTATTATAAATTTTAATGTAAATGAATGACGAGGATTCAATAAAAATTAAAAGACCTCCGTTTTCTTTTTCTCCTTTCCATTTTTTCGTTCGCGAGTGATTAAACTGCTGATCTACATTAACACACTAACAAGCAAGGGAGGGTTTAGAAATACTATTGCTAGTAACTTATAGATTATAGTTTGTAGTACAAATTGTAAGTATTTGATAAAAATTATAATTTATAACTGAAATAAAAAAAAATAGTTAAAAATTATAACAGAAGTTGTAACTATTTAAAAAAAATTATAATTTATAACTAAAATTAATAATAAAAAATTAAAAATTAGTACCAAAAACTTGACCGAAAAGCCCCAAGACCTTATGCTAAAACCACGCGCTCACATTCATTCACCTATTAACAAACAAGAAGGTGATGTTTTCCTTCCTTCAAAAAGTGGGCTCATAACCCTTCAATACAAATAAATTTAACCAAATAAAAAATAAAAAAAAATTAAAAGGCCATGATACTAAACATTTAAGAATAATTATCCATATTTATATAAAATAACACTATAAAATGTTAACATAATTAATGAATTATCTGTATTTACAAACACTATTAAATATAATTTGACTATGATACATAACAATAATAAAACACTGATGACAAAAACAAAATGAGAAACAAAAAAGAGGTGATTGAAATTGATTTGTCATAGAAAGAGAAGAATTTTATATTTAAAATGTATTAAGTTTATCCGAATGAGAGGGTGAGAAATTTAAAATAAATTTGTCGAGAGAGAGGAAAATTAAAAATAGCAAAATTGATTAAATTTTACGGTATGTAAATCATTATCATAAAAATAAAATGTTAATTAAAACTTCTGTTTTTTTTATTGTAATAACTAATTTTGAATTAACCTAGTTACTCTTTTCAAAATGTGTTCAAAGGAGAGAACATATTTTAAAAATGGTGAAGTTTTGAAATAAAATTGAATTAATTTTCGTCATTAGTTTTAAAAATGTGTTAAAAGGAGAGAAAACACATTTAGCAATTATATTTTGAATAATTTTTTTTACGATGGGTGTTGCTAACCACCAGCGAATAATAAGTAAATACGGATAAAAATTTAAAATTATTAATTTTGTATAAATATTTATGTATTATTTACTTATAATTTACTATCTCTTAAGTAAGAATCAGATACAAATTTAAATTTATTAAATTTTGTATAAATATCTATGCATTATTTAATTATAATTTACTATCTATTAAGTAGTAATCAGCATTTTACTTTTATGATATGTACTGTAAGACCTCATTTGATTTTTTTGATTGGAGTGAATAAATTGTGAGATGTATTATTAATACAAATAATTGAATTGTATTTGTTATAAAGTGATATTAAATTGTATTAATTACACAGTAAAATTGAATTATATTAATTATAATTGAAACATGGGATAAATTAATCATTGTGTGATATAAAAAATAGTTTAAAATTTTAATTTTTGTCAATATCACAATTCATATGATATTAGTTATTTTTTATTTAATATCTTAAACATCGTATAATTTATTTATTAATCCAATATGAAAAGAGTCGCTCACCAAAAAGGACAATTATTGAGTGTTGTATAGGATGTTTAAAAAATTGATGAAATTGTTAAATTGATTTAAATTAATTTAAATGGTATGATTTAGTCCTATTTTTAGTAAATAGATTGATTTTGATTTTAAATAATTAAAAATTATTTTTATGATTCGGTTCACTAATTAAGTTTCAAAAAATTATATAGAATTGAACCGTTATATATTTTTATTATATATATGTATTATATACAAATAAAGATATTAAAATACTATTTATTTTATTTAAAAATACAATTTATTTTACTTACATATTTTTCATTTCTTTTCTTTCATTATTTATTTTTTATTTTTATTATTCTTCGCTTCCCGGATAGTTTTTCGTGTCAAACACATGCAGTATTTTCAACCAATGTAATCTCATCTGGTGGATAGATTGTAGAGAAATTTTTTGGAAAATTATTAGATACATTTGGAATACCATAATATTACGTAGCACTCTCAATAAATAAATAATCACAACTTATATAATATAAACTATTTATTATCTCTTAACTATTTAAAAATTACTCTTTACCGTATGTATTTTCTCACTTACGATTTTAGTGTCAAAACTATTTTTAATAATAGTTTTTTAAAAAGAGAATAACTTTTTTTATAGGAGTACAGGGCCCGCGAAGAAGAGAGAGAAAAAGAGATTAAAAAAATTTGAATTACTGATCGGGTGAAGAGCCTATAAAACTAAAATTACTAAACTGCGAAGATGAGAGAATAACTTATACACAAATGTTCCGTGATATGTTTGATATACTGTCATCCATTAACAGTGTAACACGTCACATTATATTTATGGAGAATTATGAGCCACTTAAATACTCATTAAAATCACCTCATCCTACTTAACTATTGTGTAAACTATGTAAGTGGGTTTTCTTGTTAAGTGTTAGAAATATTTTGGCCCTAACTATTTATTTATTTATTTATTTATTTTATTTTTATTTTTAGTAAATATTTTTTTCTAGTTAAATTGTTATATTTTTTAATTTTTCTCATTGACACGAGATAAAAAAAATAAAAAATAAACTAATAAAACTATTTTAAAAAGTTCTAAAAAAATAAATATTAGCCAATATGTCATTTTATGTTAATTATTTTTTTTAATTAATTATTTTCATAATTTGATCAAACTTTTTATGGTTTATCTTATTGAGTTAAATTATTTTATTTTTTTATTTTTTTCATTGAAATGAGTCAAAAAAATAAATTTATTTGTTCAAAATATAAAAAAGATTTTAAAAAATAAAAATAAATTAAAATAAGCATATAAGGTAAAGTTAATGTTATAGAATTATAAGTTAAAATTAATGTGAAACTGGAAATGACTCATTAATTCAGTTATAGTTTGTTTGATGGTATTTGCTACTCGAATAACTATAATAATTTTAGACCAAATACGTGCAACAAACCCTAATTTTTGGAAGGAATGTATTTATTAGATAAAAGGTCGACGTGAAATTTACCCATTGCTCTAATGAATCATGATAACTCAACGAATCGCACGGTCTTTGTACCGACGACGCATCATTCAAATTTTTGCCCTATCAACTGTTAGGAGATAATCCAACGCCATAATTATATACATGCTCGGAGATTCAAAAAATACATATTTATTAATTTTTAACAATTACAATAATCTGAAATTACAGAAAAATGAAATGACAGAAACAACATGAATAGAACTTGCAAATCGAGTCCTGCAATCGCAGTTTCCTTAAGAATGATTCGTCGCCTACCGAGGGTGTTGTAGGTATTCCACCGGCGTCAC
>JAOTRH010043567.1:0-19967 GCA_034768845.1 Heliamphora exappendiculata
AGTGAGTGAGTGAAACTCATCAAAGAAGAGTTCAAGAGAGATTAGAAAAAAATAGGAACTTGTTTTCATAGGATCTTGTTGAAGCTGTAACAGGCTTGTGAATGTGCCCGTAAACATTCAGATAACTCAAGTGAAATCTTGAATCTTGTAAATGATTTGAATACGCCCGAAAGTATTCTGAATAGTGAAAATACTCAAGGGAGATCTTGAGTAGTGGACGTAGGTTAGGATAAAGTCAAACCACTATAAATCGCTGGTGTTTGGTTCTATCTCTCTATCCCTCATCTTTTAATATTTTCATTGGTTATATATTTACATATTTTGCTTTATTGCTATATTAAAAGATTTTTAAAAATATTTTTAAATTACTTTTTTATTTCTTTTAAGGACCCAATTCACCCCCCTCTTAGGTTGCTTAGATCTAACACTAAGTGTTGAATGCCATACTGAGATTGTGATTGAGTGATGCTTAGATTTTGTAAACTATTGCACATATGCTGCTACAATTGCTATGTAAAGACCATTGGATATTTAAGCACTCTAGACTGATCCATAGTTTTAATGAATTTAGAATGCTTGAAGATCAATTTACATTTGATGTTGCAAATTCTATTGAGTAGAAATGAGACATTGTTGTTGAATGCTATAGTACTATATTTGCATAATTTGATTAAGGCATAAAGATAAGGGAAGAGCCTTTGTTGAAAATTCATTAAAAATATTTTTTTAAAATGTTGTAATCATTAAAATATGGGAGATTGTTTGCCAAAGGCTTTTTAATTAGATTTTGATGATTTTTATAATTTATTTTCTTAATTAATTTGATTTAAAAAGATTATATTTAATTATTTTTAAAAAGATTAGTGTTGACATTACATGATAAATGAGTCGATACTTTATATCATTTGTGCTGACACTTTGCATTAAATAAGTTGACATTCAGTGTTCTTGTGAAGAACGTTTTGTGTCGACACAAATTGATAATTGAGTTGACACCTTAAAGCAAAGCACGCTTGAAATTCTCAAGTGTGTCGACACAAATGAAGTTTAGGGTCGACACCTTAACTACTTTCCTTAAGATGTTTTAGGAACTCAGTTAAGTCGACACCAAATGAATTTGGCTCAACACCTCCAGTATTGATCGGGATGCACATTAAGTCGACACCAATGAAGAATGGGTCGACACCTCAGTCTCTTTGAGGGATTCATTTTTGGTCGAGACCAAAGCGTTTTGAGTCGACACCAAATGATCCTTTGGGTTATAGACTTTAGATTCAACAGGTTGACACCAAAGCCACATGAGTCGACAACTAGACACCCTCTAAAAAACAAAATGAGTTGATACAAAAGAGAAATGAGTCGACACCAGGACTACATGCCATTTCCCGACTCCAAGTTAAAAGGGTCGACACCTAAAATTTATGAGTCGACACAAAGGTTCCTTTCGAAAATAAGAGTTTTGGGTCGACACCAAATGAAGATGAGTCTACTCCAAAACAACTGAGACTATCTGTGATTTTTTGAGTCGACACCAGAATGAAGATGAGTCGACTCTAAAAGTCTTGAGGCTGATTGCAATTTCAAGGGTTAACACCACAATGCTTTTGAGTCGATACCAAAATTCAAGTAGATGATTTGGCAAAATGGGTCGACACTAAAGTCTCACCTAAAAAATTAAAGAAATACATGAGATCGACACCAAATGTTTCATGAGCCGACACCACTGTGTGGGTGAAAAAATACAGAAATAAGGTCGACATAAACTAAGAAATGAGTCGACACAATCATTTGAAGAATCAAGCTCTATACATTTTGTGTCGACACCAAAGGATTTTGTGTTGACAGTTGCGATGAATTTCAAATATTGCGTTGGTTCAAACAGTATGATTTCAGAGTATTAATTGCCTTCACCCACCCACTAACAGTCATTTACTTTAATTGGTTATATAAGTAGTTAATTTTTAGAGTTTTAAATCTCCAGACACTATTTTATTGGATGAATTTAAAGCTCAAAATCTTCAAGAAGCATTAACTGCTCATTTACTCCTCTAATCGAAACTCACACTTTCTTACTCATTTATTTTCAATCATTTGTAAAGAGTGTTAGTTAATGAAGTTTTGATTCTCTTACATTTATTGTAATAGATGGTGAGTCACCCTTGATCTTTTAAGAGAGTGAGTGAACTTCTTTAAGAAGAGCTCAAGAGAGATTAGAAAAAATTGGAGATTATTTTGTAGAATCTTCTTGAGGCTTAAAGGATTTTGAATGCGCATGTGAAACATTCGATCATAGTGCAATTATTCAAGAGGAGTTTTGAGGAGTAGACGTATGCTTGAAAAAAGTCGAGCTACTATAACTCTTGGTGTTTGGTTCACACGTTCTCTCTCTAACCTATTTAATTTTCTTATTATTTTAATATCTAACATATTTTCTTGTGAAATTAAAAAAGTTTTAAAAAAAGATTTTTAAAATTGTTATTATTGTTTTAAAACCTAATTTACCCCCCTCTTGGGTTGCCTGAATTAACACCTAGTTTGGTATTTTAGGATTAGTTCAATCTTGTTATTTCGTTTTTAATTTGGATTCAATTCGTTGTATGATTTACGAGATATTGATTTTTGACCAACAAGATTTTAATTTAATTATTTTGTTTCTGTTTTTATTTTATGTAATTATAAAAATGAGATCATGCAACTGTTATCTTTTCTTCTCGATCTTCGAATGTGAGATATCCTATGCTTCGATAGAACGGATCGTGCTCTGGATGATCCGTGCAATAATCTTAGATAGAATATGCTAAGTTCGGGTTTGGGTTTATCTTCTTGATAATCTAGATCAGTCTTGTAGTCGTGGATTAGGTTGAATCGATTAAAATGAAATAGAGTTTGAATGAAACTAAAATACTGGCTAGGGAGTGTTGGGATTTTAGCCACAAATCCCTTAATGCAGCGAAAAAAGGAACCACGACCTCAATCTACACAAAGCAAGTAAAGAACAAGAACACCCACAAGAACATGAGAATTTACATGGTTTGGCTGACTGCCTACCTCTACAGGAGAAAAAACAATACACTATTCTCAAATATGGAATATAAGTTTCACTCTCAACTCCACAATCTCTGTGTATGGCCTCAAACTGAGCCTCTCTGTGTCTCTATATACTCCCTCTCTAGCCTTTCTCTGAGTCTCTCTTTAAGTATTAGACAATTTACACCTATTTTGCATTAACTCTAGATGAACTATAGGGTCCATATTTATAATCCACGACCAAAAACCCTAAAAACGCTTTAGGACGTCGCGGTGGCACTCAAGCGCCGAGCTAGCGCCCCACTAACGCACCATTCTATCTTCCAGGCGCTCAAGTACCTAGCGAGCGCTAGGCAGGAGTTCAAGCGCTCAGCGAGCGCCAAACGAGCATCAGCTTCTGGACTGGTAGGTGCTCAAGCGCTCAACGAGCGTTTTGCGAGCGCCAGCTTCTAGACTGCTGGCTTTCTTGGAAAATTCGAGCCACAAACCCAACAATTTCCACTTTGGCTTGAATTTCTCAACCATCTTGAAGAACTATCGGTGTTGCCTCGACCTGCACTCTTTTTTTTGGGTATAAGTGCTCCACCCTCTCTAAATCTTTAATCTGAATAAAGTTAGACAAAATCCAAGCCATACTTGAATTTGACCCTCTTGTAATCAACAGTTTTCTCATTCTTGGATAGTTTTTCAAATTCTAACTTTTTAATCTTTTGTGAAGACTCCAAGTTCTCTTACACTGCTACTCGCCCTTGAACTGTTCATATGTTGCCTGTAGCTTTCTTGTAAGACAAAGGTTCTCCACTTGATTGTTTCCTCTACTGTTAACTTGAACCACCATCACCCGATTTTCTAGGTGAGCTTTTTTGACTAAACTCCACCTCGACTGTTGTACTCTTCTTCTAACTTGTTGACATACTCTGCTCGTTAACCTGACCAAGTCCCAAATGTCTGTGTCTCGTGCCGTTCCTGTTGGAATCAATCTGCGTGATAGTGGTAACTCCACCTATCACCGTGTCTCCTACCAATCTGTAGAGACCTTTCACTTTTTGCCCTCTCATGATAACTGAAGATCCTTTGCTGACCTTTATTGCTCCACGTCTTCCTGTGTACTCGTAACCCAAAGAATCAAGCATCCCTAAAGAAATTAGATTTTTCTTTAATCCTAGAACATGTATGACATTCCTTATGACCCTCATAACACAGTCAAACATCCTGATCTTCATTGTACCCTTTCTAATGGCCTGGCACGCTGTGTCATTCCCCATTAAAACTGTACCTCTGTTGCAAGGCTTATACTTGTTAAACCATTCTCTTGTTAAACACATATGGTATAAGCATCCAGAATCCAATATTCATGACTTTGACATAATATTAAAATTTGAGAAAATTGGAAGTACATCTCCATCTACCTCACTGTTTGACGTCTCCTCGGCCAAATTAACAGATTCTGCAGGCGCTTTTCCTTTCTTTTTTTCCTCCAGATGTTGCTTCAATTCGTGGCATTAGCTCTTGAAATGACTAGTTTTGTGACAATAGATGCATTCCACATCTTTTCTTGCACATGACTTGGATCGAGATCTACCTTTGTTGGAACCCTCCTCAATGGATCTACTCCTTCTCCTATTTGACTCAGACTTAGCCACAAGCAACCTCTCCACATTTGATTCACCATCTCTCTTCATCTTCTTATGTGACAAAAGAGCACCAATAACCTCTTTAAGTTTTAGAGTGTTCTTCCCATACATCAGTGTTATCACCAGATGATCATAGGATGTCAAAAATGATGCCAACAGGAGTATCACCTTATCCTCATCATCAACCTTTACTCCAAACCTGGATAACTGTGTAATGAGCATATTATACACATTTAGATGCTCTAAAAGATTTGTACCGTCTTTCATCTTTCATTTGCAGTACATTGTCAATAACATCGTCTCTCATATTCAATCGAATAGAACTCGCGGCCCTGGAATCAATGTCCTCCCAATTGTCATTGGTTATCTTCTCTGGATTTCCAACTTTGCTGAGTAATGCCTTGGAGACCACATGCTGGATCAACAAATCTTTCATTCGTGTCTGCCACAGGGAGAAGTTATTCTTTTTGGTAAACTTTCCAACTTCATATCTAATGTTCACCATCTTTATTGCGATTGAGTGATCAAGCCAATAACCAGACACTTTGATACTATTTGTTGGGATTTTAGGCCCAAATCTCCTAACACAGCAGAAAAAAGGAACCATGACTTCACTCCACACAAAGCAAATAAAGAACAAGAACACTCACAAGAACACGAGAATTTACGGTTCAGTTGATTGCTTACCTCCACAGGAGAAGAAACAATCCACTATTTTCAAATACGGAATACAAGTTTCACTCTCAACCTCACAATCTCTATGTATGGCCTCAAACTGAGCTTCTATGTGTCTCTCTATACTCTCTCTAAATGTTAGACGACTTACACCCGTTTTACATTAACCCTAAATAAACTACAGGATCCATATTTATAAGCCATGACCAAAAAAATTCTAAAAACAATTCAGGACGTCGTAGCGGTGCTCAAGTGCCCAGCTAGCGCCCCATTAGCACACCATTCTGTCCTTTAGGCGCTCAAGCGCCTAGCGAACGCATAGCGAGCGCCAAGCGAGCATCAGCTTCTGGACTGGCAGGTGTTCAAGTGCTCTGCGAGTGCCAGCATCTGGACTGCTGATTTTCTTAAAAAATTCGAGCCACAAACCTAACAGGGAAGATTCAAATCCTTAGAAAATCTGTCCAAATCTTATTGTTTATTTTAGATTAATTAATTTCAATATTTCTTAATTACTTTAAATCAAACCTCTTTTCAAAAAAAGAAAAAGAAAAATCAAATCAAGTGATTTTTAAAAATAAATTGTAATTCCATTAAATTCTTATGGAACGATATTCGTACTTTAGCCACTATCCTACGAATTAGTTGTTAATTTAAGGATTTAAATATTTATTTTTAATACGTACGATACGTATCAGTGTTTAATAATTATTTTAGAATTCAGAGTATAAGTACTCATAATAATTATGGGGTGTAAATTATTTTATATAATAAGTATAAAAATAATTACTCCAATTCGATCATATTTAATACACACAAAGTGTACTAGTATAATGAGTCAAAATTATAATTGAAACTATACCGTTCCATGTAATCAAGAAAGATCTACTAAACTATTGTACTACAGCCCTATTGATAGTGTCTCCAATTCCATCTAAGACTGTGAACTAAAAATTTATATTCTATAAGAATCGATAATATAATCTTCCATGTATAAGCTGAACTCTGCACACCAGATTAACTATCATGTAAAAAATAAAAAAAACTCATGCACAATATTAAATAAATAATGTAACGCAAACATTACTCATACATAATCTAATTAAAATGAAAAAATAGATTTTAATACTAAATAAAATCAATATAAAAAATTTATTACACAAAGTAAGATTTTTAGTAACAACCCCAACAAATAAGTTATTAAGTATAGATATTATTATCTTTTAAATAGAATGAGAGTTTAAATAGGAAGTTGATATTATTATCTTTTAAATAGAATAATAGTTTAAATAGGATCTTCTAGCAGGTTTTTCTTTGCAACTATCGCCTTTAATTTTTGTTCAATGCCATAAATTAGAACACAATCAAGGGCGGAGCTAGGAATCATGTTCAGAGGAGTTAAATTGAAGTGTTACTCAAAAAGTTCAAATATATTGATAGTATATAATTTGATTTTGTCATGCCCCAAACTCCGGGTTATGTGAAACATTCATAAACAACTAAACATAGCACCCAATCTAAGAATACACTCTCAAATTAAACATACAAGCACTGTATAGAAATGCCAAACGGCATACATTACAAGGCCCCAACGCCGAGAAACATGTATAAAGCATACATGATACAGATAGAAATAAAAGGAAGATAACAACTCTTCCACCTCTCCAGCACCTCCAGATCAACCAACGTAACTGGTACCTTAAGAAAAGAAAATCCCATATCGTGAGCCAAAACTCAGTAGAAACTAGATAGGCATGCAGTATAAACAAAATATGCTAGAAAATCGAAGAGCAGGTTTAGACTCTCTTTCAAGCCTTGAAAACAGTTTTCACATGCAAACGGGAAAGCGAGGATACAAACCATATTTTGACTCACTCAGAGGAGCCTTGAAAACAATTTGAAAATAATTTTTAGATCGCGATTCACACGACTCTTAAAAACAATTTGAAAACTAGTCTATCTGTCCCATAATGCAGTTCATGCAATTCATGATACATACAACTGGCCCTCACACGCCGCAACCACAGTTCTAACACTGAGACAAAGATCCGTACATAAACATACATTCTTATAATAAAATCGTATATTATGGGGTAAAATCATAGACCAAATTACGGGGTAAAACTGCAAACCAAACCACGGGGTAAAACTGCATACTTTACCATAAGCCACGGGATGAAACCGCTGACCACGGATTATACCATGGGATAAAACCGTAAATCACAGGATAAGACAGCATACTGTGGGATAAAACCACACACCACGGGAGAAAACCGCATATTACAGGATAAAACCGAACATTACGGGATAACACCAAATCACCACATGCATACTAAACCAGGATTTAAATGTATAAAGCCACGTACTATCACTACGTTTCACAAATCACGTCACATGCTACACATGCGACTCACATAACACCTGCAACTCATGCAATATGCATCACATACATCTGTTCCTCATATTCCACAAAATCATGCCTATAAAACTTTTGAGTTTTAAAGCATGCAACTACGGTACACGTAACGATACTAAACCCGTGTAATTTGCTTACATAATTCACACATAATAAGCAACAGTTACAAATGTATAAAGCCATCTATAAGCGCACATAACCGTATAACCTCAAACCGTGACATCACCCAACACGACATCACATGCCACACACCCGTCATTCGATACCCGAACGACCCATCCACAAATCGGGACCCATTCACGCACCGGGACAACCAACACCTAAACTAGAGGTCAACACCTGAACCTCCCTCGGACCGATTCTTACCAGAATCCAACCTCAAAATTGAACCACAAACCTACACGTCTCAAACATAACCAACACGCACACAACTGTGCCACAACTCCCAAAATCTAACCATGCACGTGAACCCAAGGACGGCATCTAAACGAAACACCCAAGGCCACAACACGATCCCCAAACCGTCATATGACCAATCGAACTCCAAAAAGAATCCACAGGTATTTGAATCAACTAATTCCCATAAATTAATCAATTGAATACCATAGGACGCCAATTGAAAACCAAAACCACAAATATAAAACTGCCCAGGTTCAGTCGATCGAACCCCAGGTCCAGTCGACCGAACAACACACTGAAAAACCAAAAAAATGCCTCAATGCACGATTTAGTTGTTCGAACCCCATGGTCCAGTCGACCGAACTCAAGAACTATGATCCAGTCTACTGAACCTATGAGTTCAGTCGACTTAACAAGCCCAGAAACCGTTTTTAAGCTACGGGTTCCACCTCCAAACCTCGAATCGAAGCCTCTGAACTCCCACACAACACCCTCGGACATACACACGCCTAAGCCAAACACCAAACCCTCAAAAGAAACCCTCAAAACACGATTTCATCCACCGAAATCGACATAAAACCAATTTTTAACCCAAAAACCCAACTTATAAAAAATCAGATCTACAGCTATCAAGCCGTTAAAAAAACACACACGATCACACGTAGGACTGTTATACAGCAGTAGGGTCTAGAATCCTATCTCGGTGAGTTTAAAACTCGATGTCTTGATCCACGTGCAAAACCAAGCTTCGCCATAATGGAATTCTGACCGGATGAACGCGTAGACCACGACGCCAATAACAAGGATCGGTAGTCTGATCGTCGAAAATCGAGCCTCGGGCCCCCGAGAACTTAAAGAGAAGGCAGAGAAAAAATAGGAAGCTTGTTGGATAAGTTTTGAAAAATTTCTTTATGAAAAATATCTAACTCCAGATATTTATAGGTCTCGAAAATATTTTTTTTTGAAATTTTTTGAAATTCACACCACAACGGATCACGGTCCTAGGAACCTACCCCGTATGTATATCTAAGCCCGATCATGCATCAAAAGCAGTAAAAATATGCTCAAACAAAAATACGTAATGCGTGTCCAAAAACACCGAAAAAGAAAATGGATTAGGGTCTCACAGATTTACAGTTTGCCACGATAACTTTTTATATTTTAAAAATGATACATGATAGTTTTATTTGTAATGCTATAAAAAATATCTCTCTCAATACATACAAATAAACTATCATGCGTCTATTGATTACCTATTCGATTGTGAAGCTGAGGCTTCACAATCTTTATAGCAAAAAATGCCATTTCTACGTTACTGTTGCAATCGATAAAATCAAGGAAAATGATAGAAATTTGTAAATTAAGGGGTATCTTTTATCTTTTTTTGGTCTTTACCATATTCTAAGCAAGATTGCATGTTCCTTTTCAATCAAAAACTCAAAACTAGAGCGTACATCCAAGATGAAATTCTCAAGTAGACTAGAAATTGCTAATATAAAAAACAAAGCAAATGAAGGAGAATGAGTGGATGACTAAACGAGCCGCCGAGAGGAATAGATCTCTGCAATTTTTTTTCTTGTGTTCACAATGCAATTAGGGCTATGCAACTGAGGTGCTTGTCATTTTATGCTAAGGAGAAATTTCATAATTTAGAAGGGTTAAATATTTAATTTAGAGGGATAAAATCTTAAATTGTTAAAATATATAAAATATTAATAACTTGTTGAAAAATTCTAGCGGGGTCAATAGCCTTCTCTAGCCACACCGTGGCTCTGCCCTTGAACACAATAATTCTCCTCGTGGGCTGGTCAGGAAAATTAAGGTTTTCTTTCGGCCAAATGTCTACTGTGCACAGTATAAACTAGAGGTTTGTTTGGCACAATCTGGACCAAGTAAATTGGCCCAATACTGATGACCCTGAACAGGATATGGGCCAAAATTCTCGCTGCGGAACTCACTGAAGGCTTCTTGTTTCGCCGCCGAACTCTTGCAACTCCAAGAAGACCGTTAGTGCACTCTAATTTGGTTTGACTGGGAGGCACTCCGATACTCAAGTTAGATATCTTTCTGGGAGGTTTCTAGTCAAGAATTGGGCTTAGAGTTGCGTACCTGTGGGTTGAGAGTGCCTCCCTTTATATAGGGATCAAAAATAATATGAGGCTGAATCCTCTTAGGATTCTACCTCTTGATTCTTCAGGGATTGCTTCCTATCCTGATGTGATTCGAATTTGTTTCCATCCTGTAGATCTGATTGTGATTTGTTTCCATCTTGTGTATTCGAACAGATCATATCAAGGATGAAAACTTGCTGAGCTCTCTTTCCTTTTAGGGCCATCATGGACTTCATTTTGTTCGGACTGCCCCTTTTTGGGGTGGGCCGAACTCGTATGGACCGAACAACTGGCCATATGGGCTTCTTTAAGTACAGGGCCAGTCCATTTTTGGGCTAGCCTCCTTTTTAGGACTTTAGTCCCATTTATTTGGGCTGAGCCTTGGGCCTATAGCTTTTGTCCACCCTCAACTGCCCCTAGCTCTGGTTCTATCTTGGCCAAATCTGCTTGGTAAGGATCCAGAGCTTAAATATCTGTTCAGTTGTCAGCCCTTGGTATGGTGTATGTTCGGTTAAGTTGTTCAGGACACGTGCTGGGTGTCAGAGTCCCTAGTGGTGCTCCATTGTTTGGGAGCCTTTATTCGGTTCTTCGGGTGACGGTTAGGCTACCTAGACCCCTTGGGCTCCTCTCATGAGTGATGACGGCTGGCCTCCAACCTTATGTTGTTAATGTGGCGTGTCTTGAGTGGCGCGTGGTAGCAGTGTCAGACATTAATTAATGATTATTTGCGTTGTTTCAAACGTATGGCATATTAAATGCGCCTGTCATTTCAAACGATAGGTATAAAAACCCTCTACGACGCCATTTCCATTCTTTTCACCATTTTAAGCCTCTCATACGATATTTTTTTTGCAATTTCCAGCATGAACGATCCCAGATTCTAGCGAAAGGTTTCTAGTTCTGGTGGCGGCTTGAGGTTTCTGCAACCATTTTAAAGGTAAAATTTCACTTTTTGCTGTCTTTTTCTTGCCTTGAGGCGGCTTTGCTTGCTTTTCTCAGAATGTTTTTCTTCTTCTATCCTTCTGCTTTTCTCTTCTTCCCAATGGGTAAACTACAAAAGCTGGTATTGACGCCAATGGCCATGCACGAATTTCGACGTCGATACAACGTCCCAAATGACGTTGGAATTACTTTGGCTGAACCGTATGACTCTCGTGAAGGAAACTGGGAAAGCTTCCCCTTCCACTTGTTGCCATAGTAGAAGGGGGAGTTCGATTTTCCATTCACCCCCTCCTTCGTAGAGATCTTCGGCATTACCGAGTAAGTCCGATGCAGGTCTCTTCCAACGTCTTTAGAGTGGTTATAAGCATTGTGGAACTGAACTGTATTTTGGGTACCAACCTTGGTATCTGGAATGTCGTTTATTGCCACAACATGGTAAAATATTCGTCTGGGTCATATTACCTCAAAGCCAAAAAGGCAGCCAAGAAGTTGGTCATTGAACTGTCGGACTCTGGCAAGGATATCGATGATGACTTCTTATATATAACGGGGAACTTTGAGTTCAGCCCTGGGTAAGAGAAAGTTATCTTCACAATCCCTCGGAAGGACGGACTCGGGCCTGGTAGGTTCCCCCACTACCTGCTTGATGATATTCTCCATTGAGTGCTCTGTTTACTTATGTGCTTCTCGAGCTCTGATACCTTCCTTGTTTGGCGCAGGTGCTATTACAAACAACCCAGCCCGGGGATCCTTACCTGACATGCATTTTGAGGATTTGAAGAAGGTTTGGGCTTACGAAGGCTTGTCGGAACATAGAAGATTGGGCTGTGCTGCTCATATTCTTCTAAAATACATACCAACCTACCGGAGCTTCATCAGGCCGAACACGTCCCGAGTTCGGGTAGCTGCTCCAGCTTCAGCACCTGTGAACATCCCTGAAGCGATCGTGTTGCCCTTCACCCGAGTAGAAAGACAGGTCACCGTTGCCTAGCCTTCCTTTGTTGCTGAAGAGCTCGGTCCTCCGTCATCAGGTTATACAATTTCGATTTCTTCTTCTTCTTCTTCACCAAGTTCATCGGATCTTACGCACATTGAGGAGATGGCCAAGAGGAAGGCTCCTACCGCCGACCTTTTCGCTCTACTCACACGTGGAGGGCCCAAGAAACAGACCATTGTGGTATGCTCTACAAGGCCTATGGAGCTTAGATGATCAAAAGCATCCGAACTCGCAGCCGAGCTCTCAGAGCCGGCCACTGTGGAGACGGTGGTAGCCCCAGCACCGAAGAGGCTAAAGAAGGTGGGGGAATCTTCAGAGAAGGAGGTAGGGAGGGAGATAGAGAAAGAGAAGGAGAGAGAGAAGGCGAAGGGGAAGAAGGTGGTGGATGCTAGTGGGGAATCAGAACCATGGACCCCCGTGCTGTCCAAAGGAGATCGCCGAATAAACGTAGAAGACAAGGCGGCATCTCCAGATACCGCTTATGGGCTGACCCAGGCGCCCCTCTTGCCTGCAGATATGGATGAGATCCAAAAACTCCCCCACGAAAAGATAGTCAAATCAACAATTCGGTACTCCATCCAGGTATTCCCTCGCTTCAGTTATCTTGTGCTTCCATCCTTTTTTCTGTGTTTCTCTTTGATGCTAATACCCTTTTCCAATGCAGAGCCTTCAACGTCTGATGGCGATAGTGGAGCATGTTGAGGCCCAAGAGGGAGATCTCACCAAGCTGTGCTAGGCGAACCTTAACTACCTGAAACAGATGAGCAAGATGGAGGGTAGTCTTCGGGAGAAGACGAAGGTTGCCGATGCAGCTCGAGCTCGGGTCTCCGAGCTAGAAGTAAAAGAGGTTGCACTGGAGAGGCACCTCAAGGAAAAGGAGGAGAGCCTAATCGCCTCTTAAGTGCAGCTGGGGGAGGTTCAGGCCGAGGTAGCCTTGGCCAGGAGAAGGGCTATGCTAAGGGCGCGGCTGAAGCCACGAAGGACTACAAAGGACAAGTACTGAAGCTCTAGGACATAATCTACGTTGCTACTTGGAAGGACGCGCTAGAGGCTGCAGGGGTCGACACTTTCTCCCCCTTATATACTGATATTCCTCTTTCGAGCAAGTGCGCGGAGGAAGCAGACGAAGGTGAGGAGGGAGAGGCTCCAGTGGCTATTGAGAGGGAAGCAACTACTGATGAAGAAGTGACTGAAGCCAGTGCCGAACAATCGATTACTCCTGTTGTGGTCGAGGAAGTCGGCACTCCGGTGGAAACAATAGAGGACTTCTTAGCTGCCCCTTGAGGGTTTTTGCTTTTTATTTTTGAATTGTCTCTGTACTGCCTTTCGGGGCTTGTTCTTGTAGCTTTGAGGGTTCTAGCCCCTCCTTTTATTAATGAAAATTTCTTTCTATTCTCTTATAACTTCATGCTGGCGTTGTTCCCGATGGACTTCCTTACTAAGAGCCCAAATAGTTTGGACAAACTTCCACACACAACTTTTTTGGGCTTCTTTCATCCTAAGTATCAACATCTATACAAAGGGATAAATCAGTTCGGATAAATTTCGAACTTAGGCCCTTTTGACTTACTCATCTTAAGTATGAGATCAACATCCATACTGAGGGTTAAATTAGTTTGGATAAATTTTGAACTTAGCCTTTTTAGGCTTACTCATCCTAAGTATGGGACTAACATCCATACTAAGGGTTAAATTAGTTCGGATGGACTTCGAGCTTAACCTTCTTAGGCTTGATCATCCTAAGTATGGGACCAACTTTCATGCTAAGGGTTAAATTAATTTGGATGAATTTCGAAGTGGGATCAACATCCATACTAAGGGTTAAATTAGTTCGGATAAATTTTGAACTTAGTCTTTTTAGGTTTGATCATCCTAAGTATGGGACCAACATCCGTACTGAGGGTTAAATTAGTTCGGATGAACTTCGAACTTAGCCTTTTTAGGCTTAATTATCCTAAGTATGGGATCAACATCCATACTGAAGGTTAAATTAGTTCGGATAAATTTCAAACTTAGCCTTTTTAGGCTTAATCATCATAAGTATGGGATCAACATCCATACTAAGGGTAATATTAGTTCGCGTAAACTTTGAACTTAGCCTTTTTAGGCTTAATCATCTTAAGTATGGGATCGATATCTATACTGAGGGTTAAATTAGTTCGAATAAATATCGAACATAGCCTTTTTAGGCTTATTCATTCTAAGTATGGGATCAACATCCATACTAAGGGCTGTATTAGTTCGGATAAATTTCGAACTTATCCTTTTTAGAATTATTCATTCTAAGTATCGGGTCAACATAAACTTCAAACTTAGCCTTTTTAGGCTTATCCATCCTAAGAATGGAGTCAACATCCACACTGAGAGCTATATTAGTTCGGATAAATTTTGAACTTGGCCTTTTTAGGCTGCTAATGACATTTTAGACTGCTAATGACATTTACTGTACTCAAGGTGTGCCCCCCAAGTTTTTGTCAGGAAGTTTATGTGATAAAAATTTTGAAGACGCTTTGAAAGGAAAAACTTGTGCCGAACAATGGCGTTTTATTGGAAATAAAAAAATTACATTGAACTTTTAAAAGCAAAAGTAAAACTTTCAGAGATTGTTTACATTTCACGACCTAGGGACTTCTTTCCCGTTCATGTCTTCTAGGTGGTACGCTCCAGTGCCACCCTTAGAAGTAACTTTGTACAAGCCTTCCTAGTTCGGGCCTAACTTTCCCTGAACAAGATCCTTCATATGACCGAACACTTTTCTTAGGACCAGATCTCCTTCGCCGAACTTACGGTGTTTTACCCTCTTGTTGTAACCTTTGGCTAGAGTTTGCTGGTAAGCTGCCAATTTAAAGGTGGCCATGACTCTATGTTCCTCGGCTAAGTCTAGGTCCAAAGCCAGTGCTCTCGCATTTTCTTCGAGGGTACTGACCTCAATTCGGATTGTGGGTAATCTAACCTCCAAAGGTATGACTACCTCCACACCATAAGCTAAGGAGAAGGGTGTTTCACCTGTAGACCTCCTCAGAGTTGTTCGGTAAGTCCATAAGACTGAAGGGAGCTCTTTGACCCATCTTCCTTTAGCAGCATCCAGTCTTTTCTTGAGTCCATCAATGATGGTCTTATTGGTGGCCTTAGCCTGTCCATTACTTTGTGGGTAAGTTGGGCTGGAGAAGTAATTCTTGATCCCCAGACCCGAAAAAAAATTCTTGAATAGGGAGCTATTGAATTGTGTACCATTGTCAGAGATGATTACTCGGGGGATGCCAAGCCAGGTGATGATGCTCTTCCACATGAACCTCTTCACATCGACATCTCAAATGTTGGCCAGGGGCTTGGCCTTTACCCATTTAGTGAAGTAGTCCGTGGCAACAAGGAGGTATTTCTTATTACCGGTGGCCCTTGGGAAGGGGCCCACAATGTCATAATCTCATTGGGCAAAGGGCCATGGATTGGTTAGTGGGGAAAAGTCTTCGGCTGGGATATGTATGTTCGGACTGAACCTCTGACAATTTTCACACTTCTGGACATATTGCTCCGCATCTCTTTGCATGTATGGCCACCAGTAGCCCTGAGAAATTGCTCGGTGAGCTAATGACCTCTCTCTAGTATGGTTGCCACAAATTCTTTCGTGTATTTCAAACAAGAGGTCTTGGACTTTGTTCGAGTGAACACAGAAGAGGTAGGGCCTGGTGAAGGATTTCTTATACAGATCTCCCGCACTAGATACCCAGAACCGGGCTGCCTTCCTCCTTATAACCCGAGCTTCTTTTTGATCAGCTGGTAGTTCATCCTTTTCCAAGTAGTTCTTTAGGGGATTCATCCAACTGGGGCCTAATTCCGAGCAATGAACGTAATTCTCTGTGATAGTTATGCTCGGTTGTCGGAGGACTTCCATAGAAATTATCCTCTTTTTCTCAGAGCTTACGACTGATGCTAAGCACGCTAGTGAGTCAGCATGGCTGTTTTCCTTCGACGGGAGCTGGGTGATCTCACAGCAGGGGATGTCTCTGGCTAGCTATTATGCCCGCCAAACATAGGACTGCATTATGTCATCCCTAGCCATGTATTCTCCCTAGATCTGATTCACCACCAGCTGTGAATCAAAAATATCTAGACTCTCTGGGCCTTCAGTTCTTTGACATCTCAAAGTCCGGCTAAAAGTGCTTCGTATTCGGCTTCATTGTTGGTGGCTTGGAAGTCTAGCCAAACAGCCCTCTCTAGGAGAATTCCATTAGGGCTATACAGTACTATCCCTACTCCAACACCTTTGTTGCACGAAGAGCCATTTACGTAGAGCTTTCAAGTGTCTTCTGAGTCTTCATTTTCTAGAGTTGTTGACTTGATGGCCTGCCCCCTAGTGTCCACCGAACACTCCTCCTGGCTAAATTCGGCTATAAAGTCAGCAAAGACTTGGCCTTTTGTGGCCGTCCTTGTGCAGAAGGTGATGTCGTGCTCTCCAAGTTTCACGGCCTATTTTGTAATTCTTCCTCAAAAGTCAGCTTTTCAAAGTAATGATTGAAGGGGGTATTCGGTTAATACCTTGATCGGATGAGCTCTGAAGTAGTAGATGAGCTTGCGAGATGCGACGACCAAGGCTAGTGCCAGCTTCTCTAAGGGCAGATACCTTGTTTCTGGATTGAGGAGCACCTTACTCACGTAGTAGATTGGTTTTTGAACTTTGTCTTCTACCTTTAAGAGAACATCGCTGACAGCTTGGCTAGATATCGTAAGGTATAAAAGTAGGGTCTCACCAATGTTCGGTACTGTTAAAAGTGGTGGGAAAGTGAGATAGTGTTTTAGTTCTTTAAGAGCTCTATCACTGTCCTCGTTCCAACCGAACTGACTACCTCTTTTCATTGCTTTGAAAAATGGATAGCACCAATCAGATGCTAGGCTAATGAAACGGTTAAGTGCCGCAACCATCCTTGTCAACTTTTGGACTTCTTTCATACTCTATGGGCTCTTTAAGTTCTGAATTGCTGATATCTGTTTGGAATTTATCTCTATTCCTTTGTGAGTGACAAGGAAACCTAAGAATTTCCCTGAATTGACCCCAAAGGCACACTTAGAGGCGTTAAGCCTCAGCTTGTAAGCCTTGAGGATTTCGAATGTCCTTATCAGATCATCCAGGTGATTGCCCGAGTATTTTGTTTTAACCACCATATCGTCGATGTAGACTTTCATAGTCTTGCCGATCAAACCCCTGAACATCTTGGTGGCTAGTCTTTGATAGATGGCTCATGCATTTTTTAGACAGAATGGCATCACCCTATAGTAATAAATTCCCCAAGGAGTGATGAACGCTGTCCTCTTCATGTCCGGGGGATACATGGCTATTTGGTGGTATCCCCTGTATGCATCTAGAAAACTCATCCTTTTGTGTCTTGCAGTTGAATCGACAAGCTGATCTATTTGGGGTAATGGGAAGCAATCCTTGGGGCAGGCCTTGTTTAGATCAGTAAAGTCGACGCAGACTCGCCACTTCCCATCCTTTTTCTTGACCACAACAGTGTTTGCCAATCAGGTAGGGTAGTAGATCTCTTTGATGGCCCCAGCCTCCTTCAGTCTCTGAACTTCCTCTACCACTGCTTCTGCATGATGTGGTGCTGATTTCCTGGGCTTCTACATCACCGGCTTCCTTTGGGGATCCACGTTCAACTGGTGGCTGATTATTTCGGGATCAATCCCTGGCATCTCATATGGTGTCCATGCAAAGACTTCTCTGTTCTCCTTCAAAAACTCACTAGTTCGGTCTCTTCTTGTTCGGCTAAACTTGTCTCGAGCAAGAAGAACCAATCTGGGTCCTTCGGTTCAATAATTACTTTCTTCAGGTTCTCTACCACCATCTCCTCGACAGTTCG
Source organism: Heliamphora exappendiculata (assembly GCA_034768845.1). Classification (NCBI taxonomy): domain Eukaryota; kingdom Viridiplantae; phylum Streptophyta; class Magnoliopsida; order Ericales; family Sarraceniaceae; genus Heliamphora; species Heliamphora exappendiculata. Next base: position 18,057 of record JAOTRH010043567.1, read on the forward strand.
GCTATAATCATAGATTGTTGGGCTATCTTCCACCTCCATAGCTTTCACCTCTGGATACTGTTCTTGGCTCTTCATTGTTGCTAGGAAACACTGTCTTGCTGTATGCTGATCTCCTTTGATTTTAACTATTTTTTTGCCCATTTGAAACTTTAAGGACTAGTGGTAGGCTGAGGGTACTGCTCCCAAGCTATGGATCCGCGTCCTTCCTACAATAGTATTATAAGTTGAAGGTTGGTTAACAATTAAGAATTCAGTGTTTACTGTCACAAGCCCCGCTTTTGCTGGTATAGTGATCCTTCCAACCAGCCACACTAGGTCTGTGCAAATGCCGATTAAGGGTGTCATGCATCTTTTTAGCGCCGAGTCTTTTACCCCCAGCTTCTGGAACAAACTATAGTACATTATATCCACCGAACTGCTCTGGTCTACTAACACTTGCATTACATCATAGTTAGCAATGCGCAGCGTAAGTACCAAGGCATCATTATGGGGTCTGTGTGTTCCTTTGAGGTCTTCTTCAGAGAAGCTTATTCCTTTGGTCTGGCTTTGGCTGGGGTCTTCTTCTGTTCTTCGTCGCTTGCCCTCATCCACCTTCATGGCGTGTGTAATGGTTCTAGCTTGATGCCAAACAAATGATCGGGTGATCGGCTCAACTGTGCCATGAATCATCATTACGACTGCAAGTGGAGCATCACCTTGTTGGGGCCTCTGGTCCTCTTTACGGTTTCTCGCTTCCCAAGCAGTCTTTTCGGCGTCAATGAATTTAAGAAGGTGCCCTGCCTGTACTAAGTCTTCCAGGTGCCTTTTGAAGGTTCTGCATTCTCCAGTTCAATGGCCACAGTCTCGGTGATAGTGGCACTTTCGCTTTTGATTACGTCTATTTGGATCTCCCATCAACTTTGGAGGCCACTAAAAAATAAGGCTTGTCTTTGATTAGGTCGAAGAGCTTATGCAGGGGCTCCTTGAATATCGTTTGCAAGGTCTGGTACGCCACTGACTCCTTCTTTTCTTAGGATTGCTTTCTGGACTTCTGGTCTTTTCGACCTTTATCCCTTTTTTCAGGCTGCTTGTGTTAGGATTATATACTTAAAAGCTATGCTTTTTAGATTTTTTATTCTTGATCCCTGGCATATTAATGAGAAACATTTGAGATATTTTTGCATTCGTGATTTCATATTTATATTTGTGATGAATGAATGCATAGTCTGTATATTCTGTCCAGTATTTGACTCGGTGCATGCTGCATGAAAGATCGAGTCATAGGTTCTGACAAATTATACAGGTAGGCTCGCAATCACAATGGACCCAGACATTCTATTGGTACGATTGTAGTACATCGTTATAGTAGCTGGTCTTGGCTAGGTCGAACGGGTCGAATTCATGTTTTAGAAATTCGATATTCGAGCTTGATGTGTTAGTACACTTGGAGTGTATTAAGTGGGATCAACGGGATGATTAATTATATACTAACTATATGAATTGATCCATGTCCCGTATTATCATATATTGCACGAACTCTTAATCCCAAAGTGATTGATTGATTGTGTTTAGATAGTGTTCAGTGCTTTGAGTCATTAATGGTTGAGATTTTCTCTATAAGATCAACAATACCGATGAGCTGGGTACTGGCGTTGTTTTTCCGATGATCGATAATCAGCTAACAGAAACCACGTCTGACTTAGGTTGAGGAGTTCCCCCTCGTGTGCTTTGCTTATAGGCTTGATTATGCTAAATCTGTACAGTAGATTTTTGGATCCGGCATATCAAAAAGTTAAGTGGTACGATTGCGAGGAGAAGAGGATAATTAAATCGGATTGTCAGTAACCTAATTTAATTATCGGGAATCCATATATTAAACGTGGGGAGAATTCAGTGCATTTGATAATTGAAAACTCAAGACATAATTTGAGT
>JAOTRH010043578.1:0-19965 GCA_034768845.1 Heliamphora exappendiculata
ATTAATAATTCTTAACCCTAGGTCTCTTTCATGCCTCCACTCTCCAGGCTCCATCAGTCCCTCCCTCTCAGTTCACGTCTCAGTCCTCTATCACTCAGTTCATGCCGCCGGCCTCGCCGCCTCCTCCTCGCCACCTCGTTGCCTCGCCGCCACCGACCACGGCTTTAGACCCTTCGCCTGTGACTACGCCTCTCTCTCTCTCTCTCTCTTGGAAGATTCAAGAAACCCTAGAAATGACGTCATTCTCGGGCCCTTCCTCCACCTTTGCGTCTTCGTTCTTGATCTGTTCAATCTTTCTTCCGTCTAATGCATGATTCTGACGAATCTATATGACTCGCTCGAGCTTGTGACGGTTTACTCTATAATTTGGTTGACTTGCTGCATACTAATTCCAGAGTTCGAAAGCACGATTTCGATCCGGAGATGAAATCTGTCACTCTCTCGATGACATGCGATTTGGTTTGGATTTCTTGGATTACAGGTCTTCTTCTTTTCATCTTCTTGCATTTTATCCCATTTTATTGAACATCTCTCTCTTTCTCTCTCGCACACAATCTTTGATCGTGCGTTGTGATTCTTGTGCGATATATTTGTAGAATCAGATGTTCATTCTCGTATCACTAGAGCATCGATCGTGGTTGACGCAGTATGTAATGAAACATCCTAATCTCTGGCGAATAAGATGCCACTCAGTTCTGAACCGTTAATCGAACCGTGACCGATCCGTTTTCACGAATTGATTCCAGTCCAATTTCGTTACTTGAACGGTTTGGATACAGTTCTAAAAAACCTAGAACCGTTGGTAACGGTCCGGTTATTAATTTCTCAAAGAACCGATCCAATCCGGACCGTGTGCACCCCTAAAGATGTCCATTGAAAAAAGCATTCTTGATATCTAGTTAGAAAAGAGGCCACTGGCGAACCGTGACAACAGAAATCCAAGTATGAACTAAAGTTTTCTTAGCCACAAGTGTAAATGTTTCCTAGTAATCAATTCCATGCTCTTGAGCAAAATCTTTTGCAACTAATTTGGCCTTATTGCACTCCAGTGAACCATAAGAAGAAGTTTTTAACCATATAAACCCACTTATAGCTAATGAGTTTTTTATCGATAGACAATGGAACCAATTCCCAAGTACAAGTCTTTAGAAGAATAGTTAATTCATTTTACATTGTAATTATCTAGTTGGGAATAATAGTGCCATTCAAAAGGAACATGATCCACAAAGGCAAATGAAACTGTGTTATAGGTAGTTGATGCGAGCTTAGGAGAAGCCTGCCTACGAGAATACACTAACGAAATAGATGGAACAACATAAGAATGAAACGTAAGGGGAAAATCAAAACATCAAGCTATGAGTAAACTTTTTAAATGACACATTATTCAAAAAAAGGTCAATATGAATCATATTCTCCTTAAAAATAGGGACATATTTTGGGAGAAGAGTAAAGAATGAGAGTCGCTCGGGAAATACAACATGATGGGAGACATAAATCCATTTAGATATAGGATCATAACATCTATTTCCTCTCTTGTGAATGCCAAACTCTAAGAAGACACGAAGAGTTGACCGAGCACTGAGTTTATTGTGCTACCTTTTGGGAAGAAAAACAAAAAAAACTAAGAAAAAAACTTATAAAAAGGAGTAAATAGGAACGTGACCAAAGGAGAGTTTCCAAAAACAAGAAGAGTGGGAATATGATTAAGAAGATATGGATTTGCTAATATTTTCTTTTAACTCTACCATTTTGTGCTGGTCAACTGAACATGAATGCTGATGAATAGTACTAGATGTAGCTAAGAATTCACTGAATTCTATTAAGAACTACTCCGCACCCAAATGAGAACAAATAATTTGTATGTTAGTAGAAAACTCACCTGAACAACTAAATGAAATATGCAATACGTACGAGAAATAATCCTATTTGTGAAACATGAGATAGACCCAACAAAAGTGGTTGCAATCACCAATAAAAGAAACATAGTACACAAATCTACCATTTGTTGCAATGGAAGAACCCCACGCATTAGTATGAACAATAAAGAAAGGAGATGTAGAGAAGGATGTGCTTTTAGAAAAAGGTAACTGTGACATGTTAGCAAGTTTACAGTCACTACACTCGGGGATGCCCCTAGTAGTTATTTACCTAAGTGACCAAAGTTGCTTGAAATTTTTAAATGCTTACTAAACAAATGACCTAACATAGAATGTCAAATAAAAAAAAAGACGAATTTTGGTCTAAAAAAAGAAGACATAGTAGTACAAGAGGTATCACGGGAATGTGGAGGGTCTCCAAAATATTTAAATCACCAGCCCTATGCCCAATTCTAATATGCTTTTGGGACTTGTGATCCTAAACAACACAACATGAGGAAGAAACTAAAGCATCGAAATTGGAATTAGAAGTTAACTAATATATAGTCAAATAACTAACAATTGTGGCATATAGAAAACATTAGTAATAGACAACAAATTAAAAAGATAAAAAGAGATAACCGAATTAATAGAAACAACATGCATAAAAGATTCATTTACTATACAAATAATGACGAGAGAAGAAAGAGGAACACAATAACTGAGACTGGACAAATTAAGGTCACATGATAAGAAGACCCATAATCAAATATACAAGTAGTGGGTAAAATACATATGAAATATGAACCATGCAAACCTAAATTAGAGTTGGTTATAGTAGAACCAGGTGGCCAAGTCTTAGAGAATGCAAGCATAGTCTAAAACTGGTAAAAAACTATCCAAAAAGTTTTGGATAATTCAATCAAAAACTTTAGTGTCCGGTTAAAGAAGCACGTCTCTAGTGAAAATATCGTGTTTAGAATCATGCAATAATCTCACACCAAAATTTCAGAAAAATGCATGCGAAATTATATTATAAAGTAGTGAACTATACAACAAAACTCAAACAAAGGTCTGCTACACTAAAACCTAGATATGGTCGAACAGAGGGCCGATGTATGTCGTTAGAGTTAATGAGGGCCCAATGAAATACAATAAAGTAATAATGGGTCGAGCCGATCACTGTGGGCTACGCCAAAAACCAGATATGGTTGTTGAGAGTAGAGACGAAAACATAATGGGTGTGTTTGGAAATGCTACTACTAATAGCTTTTAACTTTCTACCATTAATTTTAAGTATAAGTTATAAATTTTTTCAAATACTTACAACTTTTTCTATAATTTACAATTTTTTTTTATTTCAGCTACAAGTTACAATTTTTACCAAAAACTCACAACTTTTGCTATAAACTGCAATCTATAAGCTACTAGTAATAATTTTGTCAAACACCACCAATAGGCCATGAGGGGCCAGGGCCACCCTTGATGTTGAAAAACCTTTCATGGCTACCCTATAAATTTAAGCTCATAAATTTTTTTAATAATAGTATGCCCCCCTTTAAATTAGTTTATTAATTTTTTTGGATTTAAAACTAAAATGTAAAAGAATTAGATTCGTTAAAAAGTGGTTTTAAACTGTCATTACATAGAAAAAATGTGATTTTTGAACTGTTGATTTTTTAAAAAAACTTTAAGCAAAATGTTAAAATATGACTTTAGACCACAAGACAAACGAGGCTAAAGTAAAATAAAAAATGGTTCCCTCAAAATTAAATTTGTAGATCTGTCCACGTCAAACGAAATCGTTACTTTGTCCCTGGTTAAGAGAGTACAAAAATACAAATTTATAACCATATCTGATCGGCAAAGGTCAAAGACCAGTTGATGGTAGTTGTAAACTTTTCAATGGTGGTCAACGAATGTCGGATAGGAGTCGACAATGGTCGTTGGGAGGTTGGTGGTGGTCGCTAATGTTGGAAGAAGACTACGATGAGGTCCGATGAGATAAACATCTCAGACTATAACCAGGTTTAACACGCAAAAAGGGTCATGAGAGAAGCAAATGCAAACAAGAAAAAGAAGCTTGTGATACAAATGTGAACACGAAAGAGCTATGATATAGGGTTTTAGAGATCAGAACTTTGTCTTACAAAGGATGTTCAAAGATGCGAAGATGTTTAAAGTTTTTCGACATAAAGATAGCGTAAAGATACCGTCGACTTTTTAGGCTGGGTATGTGGGTCTGATACCTTGATACCTTGATTGAAAAGAGAAGAGAGAAAATAAGCTATTTTCTAATAAACAAAATGCTTAAATACTAAAAAAGAGTTGCACAACATATATAAGACAAAACCTGAAATCCTAATTAGTTTTAATGACTAAACTACCCATTAACTAACAAATTAATAACAAAAATAACCAAAAATTATATTTTCACATTAGGCACCCCATATCATCCATTCGGTACTGTATTTCTGTATAAAATGATATTCTAAAATTAAGTACTTTGTCTTTGAGGACTGCTTATGAAATTGAATTGGCATTTAAAAAGAATTCAAATTGCATCAAATGTTTACAAATCCCATGTTTGGGAGTTTGCAACTTGTCTAGAGGGATGTTATATCCATTTATTCTATGAGAAAGCTGTAAATGTAGGAAACATAAATATTGACAATTAAGGATATTGAGGTTAATTCGTGTATTGCTATCTATTTACCTCAAAATATGTGAATCGTCAAAAGACGTTTTAGTCTAGAGAGAATGATAAAGACTAGTATTTTATGAAGACTAAAAATAAGAGGTAGTGGGTTCAACCATGAGTGTTTTAATCCCAAGATATGCTTTATCTTATGGAAAGCAATAAAATATTGGTAATCAATGATTGAAATTAGTTGATAACAGTGGTCAACCATGTGCATTTTTTCCCAAAATTTTGTTATTCGTCAAGAAATCTTTTGTTCTACAGAAGCAGTAAGTTTGATATTTAAACGACTGAAATTAAAAGATGGTAAATTAATCTTGTGGTTTTACTCCAAGATCTGCTACTCGTCAAGAGACATTTTATTCTATAGAAAGCAATGAAAACCTGATATTGAAAAGAAGTTTATAGAGAATAAAAAATGTGGTTTTGAAAGGGACCAAGACGTAAATGGCAACTTACATATCCGTGTGAGGAATTAGGCGCGATGTAGTTCTCTTGTGAATACTTAGAAGTTGGTGTAGAAATGGATTTGAAAGGATCATTTAAATAAACTAATTTGAAAATATTTTTGACTGGGTTCAAGCCGTAAATTGCTGCCTACACATCCATTCCAGAAATTAGGCCAAACATAGTTTGTCTAGTGATGATTAAGAAAAACGTGTTTAGCTTTCAGATTCTTGGTACAGAAGATCCAACTAAGTAGCAACTATAGAAAATATTTTCTTAAGCTGACGGTTGTGACTGTTATAGCGACAAGATATTAAAAATGTGTATTGAATGTCTCCTCAAGTGAGAATATATTTTGAGATTTCATTGAAAGTAGAACATAAGAACCTTAACTCAGTAATGCAATATGGGTAAAGTAACATCATGTTATGACTCATTATCTATAGTACTAAAAGTAAGAATTTACGCATTTCTACTATATAAAGTGCATAAATGTGAATGGAGCAACGACGTGACATAAAATAAAAAAGAGCTGCATGCGAGTAATATTGTATTCAAATAGATATTTTCACTGCGTGAGTTCATACTCAAGATTATTCTTGTACATATTAGGAGGATTTCTAAGATTAATTTGGGTAGATTCCTGAGGTTACCTTCGATGAATTCTGTCGGTGTGATGCACTAAGTATTTGGTGATGTGAAAAATCAAGTGGAAAATGGTGCATGAGGATTCAACAAACAAGGTTTAAGACGTCTAGGTTGAGAATTTAACTAAAGTTTGTGAGTTTTGTAATAGTTCATTAAAGTGCTTAATTACCTAGACTTAGACTGATCCTATAATTTTTACCTGCTTTGGAGTTTTCTATGACACTCCAAAATTCAGAAACATCAAGAGTACAATAATAATAAGTTTTACTTAAAAGAAAAATATTTTTACATTCTCATTCCAAACATTGAGTCTAAGTCATTACATCCCAAAATATTAGGAGTGTTTGAGAAGTCCTGAGCTTAAACTATTACCTGCCTCCAAAGTTTAAGTGTTAAAAACTCAAACCAGGAATTGAAAAAGGACACGATCCAACCCTTCTTGTTTCCTCTAAACTTCTATGATTGCAGGAACTCTTTTGGGTTATACTACTCAACATGTCTTTCTTCTTGAACACCTGGCGTGAAATGCTCACGTGTCACGACCCAAAAGCCATAACAAGGAAAAACGAGAGGAAAGAAGGAAATATTTAGAAAATACCAATTACCAAACCATTTTCCTTAGTAAAAACCTCATTTAGATCAAAAGGATGTTTTGTTAAAATGCCGAAGTTTTAGAAAAGTGGACTCCTGGGGCTCCAATTTGAACAAAAGAAAGATCCAAAAAGCTTTTAAAAGGAAGGAGGTGCACCACTATTAAAACAGGGGAAAAAGTTTAAAACAACAAAATTTGGCCACACAGACCAATCGCGATCGGTCTGCTGTGGCTTGCAGCATCTCAAATCTGCAACAGAGAAATCGAAGCACTCCCTAGGCCACTTGATGGACTGCTCAAGCGGTCCATCGATCCATTTGGTACCACTTTGATTTTATTATTTTTTTAAATTTGACACCCCAACCTTCATCCAAACCCATTTTCATCATAAAGTATGCCCCAGGGCTATTGAAAACATAAAGTTTGATGAGAGAAGAAGCCTAAAAGCTAAGTATCAATAGATTTAACATATAAACTTTGTTAGAGTTGAATATTGAAAATTATGCATTTTATTTTGATTTTAATATTTAATTTTATTTTAATAAAATTAATATTTTATTTTATGACAATCTTAATGAGCGATGTATGCAATATCACTTTTTTAATATTATGCATAAATGTCATTTATTCTGTATAGTATTTAATCTAGTGTGTAGAATATGATTTGTACACAGAAAATCATATTACAAGTTCTTGCAGAATATAAGTATTTGTTCACAATTTAGATGGAAATGGATAAACTATCGGTACAACTGTAGCACAGAGTTTTAATAGGCCTGTCTTGGTTACGAAAAACAGATAATAGTGTCGTCTATTGTTCTGACTTTTTGTGCTAGTACATTTTATGTGTATTGAACGGGACAATATTTGGGTAATTAATTTTATACTGACTATATAAATAAATTCATACCCCAAAGTTATTATGAGAATGCTTATACTCTTTATCCTAAAATAATTATTATTTGCATATATTTAATATTCGTTATTTTGATTCATTAAAGGGTGTGATCTTATATGGGTCTATAGTCCCGGTAAGGTGGATAGTGGTATTAATTGTATGGTGAATATTAATTATTAACGGAATTCACATCTCGATAGGTCGGGATTGACGATACTCTCTTAAGAAAGTTTATAAGTTTTGACCGGGCCAAACTCTCCAGGTAAAATTGATTATTCGGCGGTTAGATAAGTTAAGTGGAAGGGTTTAAAAAAATTTAAAATGCTGATTAAATTGAATTGTCAATAATTAAATTTAATTGACGAGTATCAAGAATCTTAACGTGAGGAGATGAGTTATGCATTTAATAATAGGAGCTCAATGCAAATTGATCTTGAGATTATGGCTTAGAGTGCAGTTACAGTTCGTTAGTAGTGTGAACTGTAATTTAGTATTTTATAAAAATTACAAAAACCGCTGCAAGGTTTTTATAATTACAGAAATCGCTAGGAGGTTTGCATATTTACGGAAACCGTTAGATGGGTATCTGTGTCACACTAGAAGTCTAAATCATAATTACTCTACAGGTCCCTGCTGTAGCCCTATAAATATGCAAGTAGGCTGAACCAAATTCATAACTCGTCTTTGAAGACAAAGGTTGATTAAGTTCTGTCGGTACCAGTTCTCGAAGAATCGTAGCACACACTTGTGGATTAAAATTCGTAGTTGGAGAATCGACCGAAAGGAATTCATCTAAATTAACTGTGGTGGCACGGGTTTTATTTTTGATCGTTCGACATCAAAATATTTTTATCTGGAGCCTGTTCGACAATCAATGATCTTGGCAGTTTGCCTCTAACAATTGGTATCGGAGTAGTTTTGATTTTTATTTTCATGTTTGATTGAATAGTTTGGATGATGATTATAATTTTTTTTTAAGTATGAGTGTTGATCGTGATAGTTTAAGTTTTTTAGATCGATTATAAGCCTTAACGGGACATAGGTTTCGATGTACAAATTATATATTCTTTAATTTTTTTTTAGTTCATTAGAAAGAAAAATAAGAACAGGTTTAAAGGTTCGAAGAACACGAAGAACAGGCGGCAGCACCGGCAGTGGTTTCAGGATTTACGGGCCACAGCTCGCAATGGTTTTTTCATGGTTTTTTGCCAGGTGTTCCAGCAATTTTTTTTTTTTTTTTTTGTAGTTTTAAGGATTAGGAACAGCATCAAAACAGGTCTCAAAAACACTAAAATATAAAGGCACAAAAAATAGCCCACCGGCAGCAGTTCGGAGCCATTTTCGATGGTTTTTTGCGATGTTTTCAAAACTAAATTTGAGCAAATTTTTAAGCATAAAATAGCAATAAAATACTACTGAAAAATAATCCAAAAAGATGAGAAAAACAGCAGCTAAAAGCGACGAAAAGAAAATAGCACAGGCAGCAGCAATAAGAGGTGGCACAGAGGCTATTTTGGGGCCGTTTTTCGAGGCTTTTCGGGACTATTTTCAAGGCGTTCTTAAAAGCCACATGTTGCTGGATATCAGTGCTATTTTTTAAAAGAAACGGGAACCAAAACCACCAAGGAAAAAGCCCAAATAGGCAGCAACAAGGAGGCAGCAGCGCAGGGCAGTGGCAGCCTCTTCGAGGCTTTTCAATGGGTGTTTTCTAGGTTGTTTTTGTTCTAATTTTTTCACATAAAAATAGTATTTTTTTAGAGCTATTTTTTTTAAAAAAACGAGAATGAAAACAGAGCTCGAAAATGGCGGCAAAGTGCGGCGTTGGCGACGCCGGCGGTGGTACTATTTTTGAGGTGTCCCAAGGCAATTTTTTTGATATGCATTGATCGAGACGTGATGTATTTATATATCACTGTAAATCAAGAAACCCTGATACAATCTGGATGCCGAAAGCTGATACAGAAAATGATTCAATGATTACAGCTTATCTTTAAACAAGAGAGTGAAACTCATCAGAGTTTTTGTTTGAACATAAAATCAAGATATATACATATCTTGCATTTATATTCATTTAAATTGCGTGGATGATGGATATCTGTTTTATATATTCCTGTTAATTTAATTAATTCAAAAAATTTAGTTTTAATTTGTTAGCCTAAGGGCTTTTATATTGATTTTAATGATTTTTATAATTAATTTTCTAAGAATAAATAAATTTAAAAGAATAATATTTATATTTTTCAAAAAGAAAGTGTCACGCCCCAAACATCTAGGTCACGCGAAAGCCCACCAAAACACCCATTTTAGAAAATATGTTTTACAGTTGGAAATCAAAGTATACAACATTTGGATAAAAGTCCACACAGTTCAACTCTCATAAACTGAAAACATGCATCTCATACATGAATAAACATATCACCAAAAGGCGTACAAAACCAGGCTCAACAGGCGTCACATGTGTAAGTACATGTCTCAAAAACAGAGAAAACTATAGCAAGCCTTCCATCACCTCTGCAATTAGGTCAACTCCTCATGTTCACATGAAAAGGTTTTACAGCAAAATCCCACACCGTAAGCCAAAGCCCAATAGAAAAATAGACAATAAAAATTGTAAAGCAGGCCTTTGCAATTATACACACACGGGCTCAACCACAGGTGCCAAAAAGGTTTTCCTTCCAAAATCGTAAGTTTTCCATCATACTATCATGAGTCTCAAAAAGGTTTTATCTCATAAAATCTCACATTTTCATCCTTCAAACTATGCATATTATCCTAACAGATATCATGCCACAATTAAGGGAAAGCCATAATTAAAATAGTAAGCTCCATTCAGGCCACTCAACCGAGGAGAAAGATATAATGCAGTCCTATGTACCGACTCTGCCACATCGACAAAGGTAACAACTATAGACTCTCGTCCATTACCCTCGACCCGTAGGTTTAGTAATGACAAGTTCTATACGGAGTTACAGCAATAACGCCATTAACGAAGGTAACCGACTTAGTTTACGGGGTCACACCCGAGGGTACTAAGCACCCACACAACTACTTAGTTTACGGGACCACAACCCGAGGGCACTAAGCACCCACCAACCTTGTTTACGGGGATTAACCCAAAAGCACGTAGGGACATACTCGGCGCACATTTTTGGACTTACACCGAGGAGCAATGGAAGCCCAACTCAACACACACACTGTCACGGTACATCTAAGAAAAACATTACAAAACCCACCATAGCTCAACTACGAAAACCCGTAAAATGATTTATACAACACATGTATAAAAAAGATCCAATCCATAAAAATGGAGATCTAAAACCATTTCCAACAAAACATTTAAAAGGTGAGTCTCAACCCCGCAGGTTAGCTCCAAACCTCCGAAAAGACGTTATTCTCCCAATTTCACAAATCACCATTTTCAAACCTCCTTTTGAAAATCACGGATGTCAACACACCCGGATCATGTATACAGCCAAGAAAGGCGTAAAAACCCAATTTTACCCAACAACCAAGGTTACATATAAAAATCACGTTTTATGCATTTCTACCCGGTGAAAGCATACACAATTACATATATCATCCTAATACAGTAGTAGGGTCTAGAATCCTACTTTGGAGAGTTAAGAACTCAATGTCTCAAAACTGAATGGAATCATAACGAGAATCCGATCCGATGGATGCGAAGCCCTCGGCCCCGTTAGCAAGGATCCACGAAGGAATCAACAACAAACCAAGCCTCGGTTCCTCAAAGCTAGAGAGAAGGTATAGAAAAGGGGTTTCTTAGGTCTGAAGAAAGGTTTTTGTCTCAAAATCTCCGCCACTAGAGCTTTTATAGAAAACCAAAAATATGACTATTTAGTCGACCGAACTAGTGAGTTCAGTCGACCAAACTCTAGATCCACAGTTCAGTCAACCGAACTGGACCCCCCAGTCGACCGAACTCCATAGCAATGGCGTACTGGAATTTGCTACTGTGTTTCAAGCCGAAAACCAACCCAACCCACCTAACTAAGGTTTGGGAAAGCATAAAACCCATTTACACATGCTTTTCTACAACTTTAAAGCATAAGCCATGCATCGAAACTGTCATATACTGGAATAAAAGCTTCACGTATATAAACGACTCAAAATTACAAGGTTCAGGGTCTCACAACTCTCCCCCCTTAAGGAATTTTCCCCCCAAAATTCTCAACAAGGTCACGAGGTAAACAGGTCTGGCTATCTAGCACGCATCCCAGACTCGAGCTCCCATGTCGCTTTCTCAGCCCCGTGATGATGCCATAAGACCTCAACATACGCAATTGTTCTGCCCCGCAATACCCGCTCCCTTGTATCAAGAATCCTCATTGGACGCTCCTCATAAGTGGCATCCTCCTCAACCCACAACTCATCCCAATCTAACACATGTGAAGGATCAGGCCCATACCTCCGAAGCATAGAAACGTGGAACACATTATGCACAGATGTTAACTGAGGTGGTAACACCAAACGGTAAGCAACCTCACCAATCCTCTCTAGGATCTGAAATGGTCCAATGAAACGTGGTGATAGCTTCCCGCTACGACCAAACCTCATCAAACCTCTACGTGATGAGACCTTCAGAAACAAATGATCTCCCAGTGTAAACTCCAAAGGTTGCCTCCTCTGATCTGCATAACTCTTCTGGTGGCTCTACGCTGTCAGTAGGGTCTGGCGAATCATAGCAACCTTCTATGTCATCTCTCGCACCATGTCGGGTCCCAAGACTGTGGTCTCTCCCACATTTTTCCAACACACGGGTGACCTACACGGTCTATCATACAAAGCCTCAGACGGTGCCATCCCAATACTGGACTGATAGCTGTTGTTGTATGCAAACTCTGCCAAAGGTAGATGATCCTCCCACGAACCTCTAAAATCAAGGACACAAGACCTCAACATATCCTCCAGAATCTATATGGTTCTCTTTGACTGGCCATCCATATGGGGTGAAAAGCAGTACTGAACATCAAGTTCGTCCCCAAGGCCTCTTGCAGACTTTGCCAAAAGCGCGATGTGAAGCGTGGGTCTCGGTTAGAAACAATAGATACTGGCACTACGTGCAATTTGACTACCTTCCTGACGTACAAGCTACTCAATCGTCCCACCAAATCCCTCACTCGAATGGGGAGAAAGTGTACAGATTTCGTCAACCTATCAACCACAACCCACACAGTGTCGTGTCCCCTAGGTGACTGAGGAAGTCATGACACAAAGTCCATCGTGACATGCTCCTACTTTCACTCAGATATAAGCAACGAATGTAGCAATCCTGCCGATCTCTGATGATCTGCCTTTACCTGCTGACAGGTGAGGCATCGAAAAACAAATTGGATCACATCTCGCTTCATCCCTATCCAACAAAACTGACAACGTAAGTCATGGTACATCTTCATGCCTCCAAGATGCACGAAAAGACAAGAATGATGACACTCACGTAGAAGATCAGCTCGGCATGACTCTGCCACAAACAACCTGCCAGCCAACCTCGAACTCTGATCAGAACCCACAATCCAGCCTACTGTATCCTCGCCACTAGCAACGCGGTCTTGTGTCATCTGAGCCTCCTGATCCGCTTGCTGGACCTCTAATACACGTGCTATCAACGCTGGTCAAGTAACTACAAAAAATAAGGTGGCACCCATCTCAATCTCCCTGAGGCACAAATCAAACTCCCCAACATCTGCAAGCATGTCCCACTCACGTATAGCTACAGAAGCTAACGACCCATGAGATCTCCTACTGAGTGCGCCACAACATTAGCCTTCCCTGGATGGTACTGCAAATCAAAATCATAATCCTCTAATAGCTCCATCCACTGCTGTTGGCGCAAGCTCGGGTCCTTCTATGAAAATAAGTATTTTAAGCTCTTGTGATCGGAGAAAACCTCGAAATTCTCACCATACAGGTAGTGACGTCATGTCTTCAAAGCAAAGACCACAGCTGCCAACTCCAAGTCGTGTGTCTTCAACAGCCGAGAACCGTAGGCTACAACCTTGCCTTCTTGCATCAAAACACATCCAAGACCATCGTGTGATGCATCATAGTACACAATATATCCCAAGCCTTGCTCTGGAATGATCAACACTGGCGGACTAGTCAACCTTGTCTTCAGTTCCTTGAAAGCTGACTCACATGACTCACTCTACACAAACACAACTCCTTTTCGCATCAAACGCGTCATCGATGCAACAAGTCTAGCAAAGTCCTTCACGAACCATCGGTAGTAACCTGCCAAACCCAAAAAATTGCGAATCTCAAAGACACTCTTCGGTCGCTCCCAACCGGTCATAGCATGTCTTTGACGAATCCACTGATACCCCGTCTGTTGACACTACGTGTCCCAAAAATCTCACCCCAGTCATCTAGAACTTACACTTCTCATACTTCGCGTACAAGCGGTGCTCCCTCAAAGTCTGTAACACAATCCGTAGGTGATCCTCTGTGCCTCCCTAGTAGGTGAATATATCATAATATCATCCACAAACACTACCACAAAGCTGTCCAGGTAAGGATGGAAAATTCGGTTCATCAAACTCATGAACGTAGCAGGTATATTTGTCAGACCAAACGGCATAACTAGAAATTCGTAGTGACCATAGCAAGTCCGAAAAGTAGTCTTTGCTATGTCCTCGTCCCTAATCCTCAACTGGTGGTATCCTGATCTCAAGTCAATCTTTGAGAAACAGCTCGAACCCTTCAACTGGTAGAACAAATCATCTATCCTCGGCATTGAGTACATGTTCTTCACTGTCACCTGATTTAGCTTCATGTAGTCGATACACAAACGCAACGATCCATCCTTTTTCTTTGCAAAAAGAGCAGGAGCTCTCCACGGAGAAGTACTCGACGTATAAACCCTCTGTCTAGCAACTCCTGTAACTGTACCTTGAGTTCACGCAACTCAGCGGGTGCAAAGCGAAAGGATGGTATAGATATGAGAGTAGCTCTGAGAACTAGATCAATAGAGAACTCTACCTCCCAGCTCGGTGGCAACTCAAATAGATCAACATGAAAGACATCAAGATAGTCGCACACCACCGGAGGTAACTCTCCTCGGACCCCAACTACCTCATCCAACATAAGGGCTGAGAAAAGGAAACCCAGGTTACCCTGGTTCCGCACAACACCTGGCATAAACCTCAAACCCTCATCCCGGTCTCCCACAAAACAAGAGCAATCTCCCGTCGGTGTACAAATCGTTACCCTCCGTCGATCGCAATCGATGAAGGCACAATAGGTGGTCAACCAAACCATCCCTAGGATGACAACAAATGCGGTCATGTCTAGGATAACAAGGTCGAACTCTAAGCAACGACTGGCAACTTCCAACACGCAGGATCTACAAACAAGACTCAACGTCACATTCCCACTCATAGGGGTCTCCACGCACATAGTACTACCTAACCATTCCATTTCCAACCCAAAAGAAGATGCAAAAGCAAATGATATAAATGAATGTGATGCTCCGATGTCGATAAGAACACTGGCCCATGATCTGTAGACTAGAAAGGTACCTCTGATCATGGAAGTGGTAGTAGCAGCATCGGGCACGACCGGTGCTCTGGATGAATTAGGATCTGCGAGAACATAAGCTCTGGCTAGCCCACTGTGGCTCTGCACTGTCGACTGCCTGCCTGACTACACTGAAGCTCCTCCCTCTGCAAAATGGGACGTCTTAGCTCTAGGCGGTGAATACATCTGTCTGCCCTGGCCTGATGGAACAGTTAGTGCACCTGCTGTACTCCGCACACTCCCTCCTCCGGGGCAATCCCTACGGATGTGCCCAGACTGGCCACACTCAAAACATACCGCTGGCCCTCTCCCTTGAGCCTGCGACTACGACTGTGCCTGAACAGGCGCTGCACTCCTACACTCAGCCGCGCGATATCCTGGCCGCTGCCATCTATGACAAACAAGTGCTCTCTGGTCTGACCTTCCCGTTAAAGCTAGGGAGGCGTGGATGTAGAAGATTGTGGCGGATACGACCCCACTGGATGAGAACTCGAACCAGATGTCCGTCGACACTTGTCCCTGTATCCCTGGAATTGTGTACGTTCCCCATCTGATTGACCCCTGCTGTCTTTATCTCTGCGCGTCTCATTCAGAGTGTCCTCCACCTTCATAGCAGTCTCCACCAGCTCTGCAAAGACCTGCATCCTCAATGTTGCCACCCTATCTCGGATAGCGGGCCTCAAACCCCTCTCGAATCGTTTCGCACGAAACTCGTCAGTAGGTATAATTTCCTGTGCAAACCTAGATAGGCTAGTAAACTCAGCCTCATACTCAAGCACTATTATCGTTCCCTGCGTCAGAAACAGGAAGTCCTCTCTGTAGCGATCTCTCAAAGTCGCTGGAAAGTATTTCTCCAGAAATACCTTCGTGAATGCATCCCAAGTGCCTGCCACTGTGGTCTTAGCGAACTTTCACCACATGTAAGCACTCCCTCTCAGCTGGAAGGCAGCACATATAACCCTCATATCATCTTCCTCTATCTGAAGCGAATCTAGAATCCTGGTAACCAGCTCTAGCCACTCAGTGGCAACCGTGGGATTGGGATCCCCAAAAAAGATAGGAGGGTCCAGACGGCGAAACTCATGCATCGCAACCGTCGCTCTCGGCTCGGGTACACTCTCCCTTCCCCTAGTGGCCTCAGCCAGTTGCCGATTGGAGCTGACCATCTCACGCAACAGATCTCCCTCAGCAACAGGTCCTTGGGGTGCATTAGCATCCCCAATACCTGGGACTAGAACGTTCCTTCGGCCTAAACCACGGCCACGGCCTCGACCTCTGCCTCGTCCCCCTCGCATGGACATAACTCTATACGAAAGCAACATAACAGGATAAGAATTCATACAACATGTTATTGCCAACGTAAAAGATAGATAAGCATGCTAACACATAGCCACGTAATATCATGTCATCACATCTCACATACCGAGGAGAACCGATAAGAAAGACTCGTCACTATGAACAACCTACTCAGATTCCTTGCTAGAAATCACGTCCGCAAAATGCGTCTCTAACATGGCTCTCAAGTATGTAAATCCAAATGCCCAAAAGCAAGACTAATCAATCCTATGGTCCAACCTCCATACCCACGTATACACCACAAGCTATCATGCTATGTTAGGAAAATGGTGTAACACATGCAATCAAGCACACATACATCCTCACAAGGTGATATACCCTCTTTCCCATGGCTCATGGGTATTCAAACCCAGAGCTCTGATACCAAGTTGTCACGCCTCAAACTTTCGGGTCACGCGAAAGCCCACCAAAACACCCATTTTAGAAAATAGGTTTTACGGTTGGAAATCAAAGTATACAACATTTGGATAAAAGTTCCCACAGTTCAACTCTCATAAACTAAAAACATTCATCTCATACATGAATAAACATATCGCTAAAAGGCGTACAAAACCAGCCTCAATAGGCGTCACATGTGTAAGTACATGTCTCAAAAATAGAAAAAACTACAACAAGCCTTCCATCACATCTGCAACTAGGTCAACTCCTCATGCTCACCTGAAAAGGTTTTACAGTAAAATTCCACACCGTGAGCCAAAGCCCAATAGAAAAATAGACAGTAAAAATTGTAAAGCAGGCTATGCAATTATACACACACGGGCTCAACCACAGGAGCCAAAAAGGTTTTCCTTCCAAAATCATAAGTTTTCCATCAGACTATCACGAGTCTCAAAAAAGTTTTATCTTATAAAACTCCACATTTTCATCCTTCAAACTATGCATATTATCCTAATAGATATCATGCCACAGTTAAGGGAAAGCTATAAATAAAACAGTAAGCTCCACTCAGGCCACTCAACCGAGGAGAAAGATATAATGTAGTCCTATGTACCGACCCTGCCACACCGACAAAGGTAATAACTATAGACTCTCATCCATTACCCTCGACCCGTAGGTTTATTAATGACAAGTTCTACACGGAGTTACAACAATAATGCCATTAACGGAGGTAACCGATTTAGTTTACGGGGCCACATCCGAGGGCATTAAGCACCCACACAACCACTTAGTCTATGGGACCACAACCTGAGGGCACTAAGCACCCACTAACCTCGTTAACGGGCATTAACCCGAAGGCACGTAGGGACCAACTATGCGCACGTTTCTGGACTTACACCGAGGAGCAATGGAAGCCCAACTCAACACACATACTGTCACAGTACATCTAAGGAGAACATTACAAAACCCACCATAGCTCAACTATGAAAACTCGTAAAATGATTTATACAACACATGTATAAAAGAGATTCAATCCATAAAAATGGAGATCTAAAACCATTTCCAACAAAACGTTTAAAAGGTGAGTCTCAACCCCGCAGGTTAGCTCCGAACCTCTGAAAAGTCATTTTTCACCCGATTTCACAAATCACCATTTTCAAACCTCCTTTTGAAAACCACGGATGTCAACACACCCGGATCATGTATACAACCAAGAAAATGCGTACAAATCCACTTTTATCCAAAAACTAAGGTTACACATAAAAATCACGTTTTATGCATTTCTACCCAGTGAAAGCATGCACAATTACATATATCATCCTAACACAGTAGTAGGGTCTAGAATCCTACCTCGGAGAGTCAAGGACTCGACGTCTTAAAACTGAACAGCGTCAGAACGATAATTCGATCGGATGGATACGAAGCCCTCAGCCCCGATAGCAAGGATCCACAAAGGAATCAACAACAAACCAAGCCCCGGGCCCTCAAAGATAGAGAGAAGGCAGAGAAAAGGGGTTTCTTAAGTCTGAAGAAAGGTTTTTGTCTCAAAATCTCTGCCACTGGAGCTTTTATAGAAAACTAAAAATAGCACTGTTCAACCGACCGAACTAGTGAGTTCAGTCGACCGAACTCCAGATCCGTGGTTCAGTCGACCGAACTGGACCCCCCAGTCGACCGAACTCCACAGCAATGGCGTACTGGAATTTGCTACTGTGTTTCAAGCTAAAAACTAAACCAACCCACCTAACTAAGGTCTGGGAAAGCATAAAACCCATTTACACCTGCTTTTCTACAACTTTAAAGCATAAACAATGCATCGATGCTATCATATACTGGAATAAAAGCATCGCGTATATAAACGACTCAAAATTACAAGGTTCAGGGTCTCACAGAAAGTGTTGACACATTGAACAAATGAGTTGACATCTTTAGCCAAAAAAATGACTTATCTCTTAAAAGAATTAAAACATCTAAGTATTCTTAAGAATATTTTATGTTGAACCCAATTGATAATTAAGTCAAAACTTTAAGACAAAGTATACTTTAAGATATCAAGTATGTCAACACATTTGAACAAATGGTTTAACACCCTAACAGTTTGTTAAAGATGTTTTCAGATCTAAGTATTTTGAGTCGACACAAATGGATTTTGAGCCGACACAAAAGAGCCAAAGCTCACTACACTCAAAATGAGTCGACACAAACTAAATTTATGTCGACACAAAAGTGGTTCCTCACTTTTGTTATCCAGAACTTTTAGTCGACACAATGCCAAATGAGTTGACACAAAAGTATCGAGGCCACCTGTAGAATTTTGTGTCGACACAAATTGAAGAAGAGTTAACACAAATATCTTGAGCCTGCCTGAAGAATTTTAATGTCGACACTAATGTCCAAATGAGTCAACACAAATCTCCCGAAGGTTCTTGCAGAATTTTAGTATCGACACGAAAAAGATTTGAGTCGACACAAATTGTCCTCTTCCGGATGCTGAATAACTATTGAGTCGACACAATATCCAAATATGTCGACACCGTTGTGTTAATGAGGAAGATTGCATAAATTGTGTCGACACCGTTATGTTAGTAAGTTGACCCAATCACTTGAAAATCCTTACCTTAAACATTTTGTGTCAACCCTAAAGAAAATATGTCGACACCTGCGATGAAAATTTAAATTCACGGCAAACTTCAACAGTTAGATTTTTCGCATTTAATGCCCTCACCTACCTCCAACGGTCATGAATGTTCAAGAGCTTATATAAGGAGTTACTCCTCAGCATTTAAAATCTCTAAAGACTTACAATCAATGTTCTATTGCTTAATTCAATCTCAAAATCTTCAAGCCTTCATTTATTACTGTAACTCCAGCTCTTATACCTCATCTCTCTTTACCTCTTCATTTATTGCTAATCAATTTATATATAAAAAAAGAGTAATTCTCATCTAAATACTTCATTTATTGTATTCAAGGGTAAGTCACCCTTGTCCTTTGAGTGAGTGAGTAAATCTCATCAAAGAAGAGCTCAAGAGTAATTAGAAGAAAATAGGATATTGTTTTCATAGGATCATCCTGTTGCTGTTGGAAGGCCTTTGAATGTACCCGTAAACATCTGTTTCTTGTGGATATTCTCAAGCGAAGTCTTGAGGTTGTAAGGCTTGGAATGCGCCCGTGAAGCATTCTACATAATGAAAATTCTCAAGAGAAGAGTTGAGAAGTGAACGTAGGTTTGGAAAAAATCAAACCACTATAAATCCTTCGTGCCTAGTTCATTCTCGCTATCCCTAACCTCTTTAATATTTGCATTGTTTTAATCTTTGATTATCTTGCTATATTTGTTTGCTATATTAAAAGTTTTTTGAAAAAATTTTAAAAAATTAATTTTTTAAGACCCAATTCACCTCCCTCTTGGGTTGCCTATAACTAACATAATTAAAATTTTGTAAAAATAAATAAAATTAAGTTTTTTTAATTAAAAGTTTTAATTAAATAAAAAAACTTTAGATATTTTAATTTTTACAAAATAACACGTTTAAGATAATTTTTTAGTAAACCA